>JAXCGZ010002001.1:32500-40000 GCA_037179515.1 Halocaridina rubra | reverse complement strand
TCACAAGTGATTATCTTCCCATATTCCTCACAAAAAAATTTGTATATTTCTTTTACAGATTTGTTGTTAAATAAGGTCCTTCATTAAATAACTGCAAAAAGCTCATTATGTTTTTTGTAATCTCCTTTTGGATAGCTCCTCCTCATGTCCTTTTCAGTGCCTCTACTTCTAGGCAAAACATATGCAGTAATATACTCCATCAACAACACACAGTGGTCACTTTTTCCAGTTGGTAGTTCATACTGAATATTTTCAATATCCAACATAATATCTGCGAACACTAGATCAAGCAGTTATGGATCAACCCACCCCTTTCCCTCGTTAGTTCCAGTACATGTTGGTGTAGAAAATTTCCTTGCACATAATCCAGGAATCTTGTCCCAAATGAATCCTCCCCACTGTGTGGTTAAAGATTTGTCCAATCTATCTCTTTATGATTAAAATCTCCCATAATCAAAATCCTACACTTTCTCTCCTGTGCAGTGTTAACAACTAAGTTTATAACTTCGGTAGTACCTATATGACTCTCCTCATAAACTTCTAACCTGTGTTGTTTCCTTGGTGTGTTATCCACAACAGTTACTATAATGCTCTCTGACTCGGTATTTATGCAAGCAAGAAGAAATTCCTTAAACTCACTTTTCTTCTACCTGAAATCTTTCACTTATGAGCAATGCTACCTCTCCACCAGTCTTCTTAGATCTTTCAACCCTCAATATTATGAAGCCTTTAGGAAAAATTGTGACACTGTTAATGTCCTCACCTAGCTTAGTTTCTGTAACTGGTAGTATATCTGCCTTACGATTGTAAATCCTATCCTTTAATTCTACTGCCTTACCAGCTACCCCATCAGGAATTATGTACAGCAATCTTAATGTGGCTGCATCTCCTGATCCCCTAGCATTATCTTCTCTATTTCCCCTTTGGCTGGAACAGCTATAAAACAAAGCTTTTTAGTCACTTCATTTATTTCCTCATTAAACCTTATAGCATCTAGCAACTAGTTTTTGATCTTTACCATCTATTCCTGTGTTGAATATAATCTAATTAACATCATTCTGAAATCTTGAAGGTTATTTAGGTTTTTACCCTCATCAGTACTTCTCTAAATGTGTCCCCTTTCTCTCAAAGGTTACTTTCATTATCCTGCCTTTCCCTCCCTAGTATATTTACCAATTCGGTAAATGCTTACAACTTTGAAAGCGTTAAAAAGGTGACATTAGCATATTTTCAATCATCATTAGTTTCTTATCAGCTTCCAAATTTGCACACTTTTTGATATTTACTGTCTCCTGTTCATGATTTTATATTTGTAATATAAAATTTTGCAGAGCGAAGGGACTGTATTTTCTCTTCCCAAAGCTTCAGCATATATTCTCTTGACTCAGCCACTCCCCTTATAAGGGGAAAAATGGCTCATGTATATAGATAGATAGAATATAAAATCTTCACCATAATTAACTTTAAGTTTTAGAATCGCTTCATATTGTATAGAATATAAAATCGTCACCATAATTAACTTTAAGTTTTAGAATCGCTTCATATTGTATAGAATATAAAATCTTCACCATAATTAACTTTAAGTTTTAGAATCGCTTCATATTGTATAGAATATAAAATCGTCACCATAATTAACTTTAAGTTTTAGAATCGCTTCATATTGTATAGAATATAAAATCGTCACCATAATTAACTTTAAGTTTTAGAATCGCTTCATATTGTATAGAATATAAAATCTTCACCATAATTAACTTTAAGTTTTAGAATCGCTTCATATTGTATAGAATATAAAATCGTCACCATAATTAACTTTAAGTTTTAGAATCGCTTCATATTGTATAGAATATAAAATCGTCACCATAATTAACTTTAAGTTTTAGAATCGCTTCATATTGTATAGAATATAAAATCTTCACCATAATTAACTTTAAGTTTTAGAATCGCTTCATATTGTATAGAATATAAAATCGTCACCATAATTAACTTTAAGTTTTAGAATCGCTTCATATTGTATAGAATATAAAATCGTCACCATAATTAACTTTAAGTTTTAGAATCGCTTCATATTGTATAGAATATAAAATCTTCACCATAATTAACTTTAAGTTTTAGAATCGCTTCATATTGTATAGAATATAAAATCGTCACCATAATTAACTTTAAGTTTTAGAATCGCTTCATATTGTATAGAATATAAAATCGTCACCATAATTAACTTTAAGTTTTAGAATCGCTTCATATTGTATAGAATATAAAATCTTCACCATAATTAACTTTAAGTTTTAGAATCGCTTCATATTGTAATATACTAACGAATGCTTATTACATATAGAATTACAAGCTTAAGTAACTCAAACAATAGCCTTCCGTATTCCTGGAATTGGTTCGTTGGGAAAATAAATAAGAAAATAATATTGTTGCTTCCTTTCACAGGACTGGAAACGTTTAATGATAAAAATATAAGCCTTTTATTACTAATTCATAAAGTAAATAATCCTTCTGCAGTTCTATGTCACTTATTTTACTTCTTATTCTACTCTGCATTTCTAGCTAACAGAATATATTTGATATAATCTTGTTTTGTTTGCATTTTTCTTTTTAGTTATGAGCTAGGCTACTTTACTTAGCTATTAACATATCAAGTTATTGGCTTATCCAACCGGAATACTTCGCAAAAATAACTTTTATAACAGAAAATCCATTTTTTTTTTTTATATTTTTATTTGTTATAGAAATTACAGCCTTTGAGAACAATACTGACAAAACCCACCTTTGCGGGTCTGTGAAAAATGAAAAGTATTAATTGAAATATGAAATATAATGACTTTTTATGACAAAAGAGTTAGCCTGTCTTTTAGAATGATACAAGATATGTCGTGATGTTCAGCTACATCTTAATATGCCTTAGTGTGAAATGAATAAAATTGGAAAACAAAGTGAAAAGACAAGATGACAAGATGGAGAGAGAAAGAGAAAATGAGGGAGAGAGAGATAGAGATAAAGAATTAGGTCATAAGATAATGACTGTTGCGTCTGCTTGGCATGCAGATTTTCGGAGGACCGTCGAGACAGATATCGTTGCAGCAGAGCTCTCTTTTGTTGCAGTCTGCATCCACTACACATTCCTGAAAATGCAGCAATGAAAAAGGGCTCACATGCTCACAGTATGAGTACCATACACAGAGAATGGATAAAAATGACTGAAACTATGGCAGTTTGCTCAGTTACTACATCATATAAAGGCCGAAGTTTCCTGCGAAAGGAGGGTGGTGGAGTCAAAGCACATCCATTCACTAGAAGGCCCACATATCCAATTCCTCACATCTTAGCAACTTGAGGATGATGTATGAATATGTCAATATTACTTTTTTTTAGATAGTCTCCTTCAGATATCATGAAGTAGTAAACTATTCGACTTCATCTGTTGAATGTACTTTGTGTGTATTGCTATCATTTTCTGACTAGGTTTTTTTTTTTTTTCAAGCATTATGAAATCTTAGTGTTGGGAGTGACTAAAAAGAATGCGTTATTTTATTGAAATGTTAATTTATATGATATTTTATTATTTAATTATGAATTACTCATTTCATATATTTTTTCTTGTGAACGTCTTTCTTCCCTTGTTTATACGGTATATTTTATTATTTTTTTCTCAAAATAAAATCTTGCTCCTAATTACTGTGCATTAAGAATATTTGTATTACAGTATGACTATATAATCAGCTTCCCAGAGAACTAAAAAATGCTGGTTCAGTGTATACTTTTAAATATAATCTTAAGAAGTTACTCTTAAAGGAAGATTTTACTTGTAAATTTTAATAGTACACCCATATTTGAATACCCAATGTACGTTGGAAATAAAGTCTTATTATTATTATATTATTATTATATGTAACGTATAAGTTATCAGTTTTTACTTAAAATTAGTGCAAACTAATTATACGTGAGTTTTCTCTGGCAAAATTTTGCCCTATAAAATATTAGTTTTATATTTTTAATTTTATACTTACGGTAACTGGAACACTTTTAACCATAATTAGCGTTGAATTACAATCTAGAAGAATTCTAGGAGCTGGTGGACATCTTGGAGCTGCAAGAATATTCAAAGGTCATGGCTACTGCAATTACTTTTCACAAGATATGTTGTTCCTCATCGAATGCTTCAGTTATATGTTCATGAGTGGTCTTAAAGACCTTATCCAATATCAGTGAATTTCATGTGGGAAAGTGTATATTATGCATCGTGTCCATCGTTGAGCATGTTAATTATATGCCTGATAATAGTATTTAATTTTATTCCTTTTTTTAAATTTTAGTTTTTATTAACCTTCAAGTTTTTTTTATGAACATCATTAGGATGGATAGTCCAGAAGAAGCTATGGAGGTTCACTTCTCTCCAGAATATGTTTTTAGTCTTTAGAATTCACTGATAAAAATCTACCCCACCTCACTTCCGTTCTTCACTTTGCTATAAATGTAAAATGTTCACTTTTACGTTCACTAGGTAGAAAACTAAATATCCCTGTTGCATAAATTGCATACCCCGTCTGACTCAATATATGCTTTAATTTATATAGATGGAATATATATATATATATATATATATATATATATATATATATATATATATATATATATATATATATATATGTTAACCCAAAAAAAACACACACAAAAGTGATATTTTAGTAAGTATATTTGTAAGTTAGACTTCTAACCTTTTACTCATATAAGGGAAAATGGAAAAAATATGAGGTAACTAGAAACCAAGCAATTTAACTATTGATTCAAAATACCTTGGGATAACACAGTAGGTATGATGTGATTAACATTGCTATTCATATTTTGTGTGGCCGCCGTGGCCGAGTGGTAAAGCACAACTTTGATTCGTCAGGTTATGGATTCGAAACCCTCCACGGGCTTAGGTTAGAAAGGATATTCAGTCATGGTAGAGGTCGCACTAGCCAAAACCAAAGTCCTTCGCAAAAAGGTACCCTCCTAGCCCTTAATAGAAAAAGGAGTCCGTGACGTATCCATATGATGTCATTCATGCCTCCGAGAGAGAGAGAGAGAGAGAGAGAGAGAGAGAGAGAGAGAGAGAGAGAGAGAGAGAGAGAGAGAGAGAGAGAGAGTATATTACATTATACATACCGTTACGAAGGACGTTGTCACAACACAAAACCCTTCCAAATCTGTTTGTGCAGGAGCTTCTGCAGTTAGCCACTTGATGCGCTATCTTGGCCCCTAGCGTTATGTATACGAAAGTTAGCAAGATCAGCAGTGATTTTGTCGCCACCTGAGAATATATATATATATATATATATATATATATATATATATATATATATATATATATATATATATATATATATATATATATATATATATAAGCACATTACCATATGTGAAAACATGAATAATTTACCCCGACCTGGACTTGAGCCTAGGAAACAAATGACTGTGCCAAGACGCTACCAACTACACCACAGAAGGTCTTAAAAGGGAAACAAACCTTACAGCTATATCTGCTATACTATGAATGAACGCATTCTATCTGATTGCCACTCTGTTCATATTACAGTTTCCCCCAACCTCACTCGTGGCTTCTTTTTTTGCATTTAATTCAAATCTCAATCTAATTTGAGACCAACAGTAATCAAATTAGCACATTACCATATGTGAAAACAGGATCATTTATACCCTGACCGGACTTGGACCTAGGACACATAACTACTGTGCCAAGGCGCTACGAACTACACCACTGAAGGTCGGGGTAAAAATTATTCATGTTTTCACATATTTTTATGTGCTTATTTGATTCTTGTTGGCCCCAAATGAGATTGAGATTTGAATTAAATGCAAAAACGAAGCCACGAGTGAAGTTGGGGAAAACTGTAATATGAACAGAGTGGCATTCAGATAGAATGCGTTCATTCCTAGTATAGCAGATATAGCTGTAAGGATTGCTTCCCCTTGAAGACCTTCTGTGGTGTAGTTAGTAGTGCCTTGGCACAGTAATTATCTGTCCTAGGTTCATGTCCCTGTCGGAATAAAAATTATTCATGTTTTCTCAAATGGTGGTGTGCTTATTTGATTATTGTTGGTACCAAATTAAGGCTGGATGTCCTTCCTTGCGCCCCGCAATGGACTTTATTATGGATGTGTCAATTCCCTTTTCGATTGCTCGCGGTCCCGTGCATCGAGAAAATATGGAATCGTTAAATTTTCATCCTGTGATCTTCATATTCCAACCCTACAGCCATGGTGCTGTTTTTATATCCTTAACATCAAGAGGTATGACTATATTTTATTTTATTATTCAATGGTACAGTTAAACATGGAAAACAGAAAACCAGATAGCAGATAAATAAGTCATTAAAGCATTTAAATTATTTTGAACAAAAACTTACCATGGTGTCTATCTCAAATCGTCTAATCAACAGACTTGAACACCTGAAACTTCACTCAAGACTCTCCAGGTAGAAACTGGTTTATCCACTGGTTGGCAACGTACAATATATACGAGTACTCAGGCCAGTGTTAGGATTCTAAGCACGTTCACAATAATAATAAAGTGGGTGTGGGTGTGTTTATCCTCGTCATTCCGTTTCATTTAACCCTCGTTTTTATGGCATGTTTATTTTGCATTGTAAACCTGTCAGTGTTACTTCCGTTCTACGACCTGCTTTTATTCCATTGTTTGGAAATGCAGATGGATGATAATGCATTATATTATTTAAACTGCGAAGAATTCTGAATATTCATTTAGAAAACAGTCTCTTTGTTTCTATGTAGTTTGTTTTTCTCGTATATATTTCATCGCTATTAATGAGGGATATTAGGAAAGGTTCATTATAATGACAATATGGAATATAAGTGCTTGGGTGTCACCATCAAATAATATAAAATCATTATCTCTTCGTTTATAGGGAATGATAGAAACGGTTCCTTAAGGTTACTCTCCTTATTTCCAATAGATTTTCAAGTTTAACTTTATTTAATAGACTTTAATCTAAACAGCATGGAATAAGACCATTCGTAGACTGTCTATAGATTCTGTTTTGAACATTTATCAAAGTTATCATATTAACTATTTTATATCTTGTACAGGCATTTTATGCAGGCTTTCAAAGTGGCTTTAGAGTCGATTTGCCAAGTTCTAGGAAAAGAAGTGGTCTAAATTAGAGCCTTTCGTTACACTTTAATGCCATCCCAATATCTTTTTGTCTTGGCCTTCACTGCTTTGTTATATTTATGTTATATTGGCCATCATCTTTGTCACCTTACTATGGCGTAATCAAATTTCAAAACCAGTCTCATTTTAGTCCAATAGATAAATTTTACAACCTGTCCAGTCTTTTGTATGTGTGTGAGTTTATATAACTATTTGTATTTGAATACTGTTCTTGAGAGAAGGATTCCCAAGCTTGTAAATCCCAGTTCCTTGGTCTTGTTTTATTCGCTAGCGCTCACCGTATCTATCCTTAAAACCAAGCATTT
>JAXCGZ010002001.1:0-22500 GCA_037179515.1 Halocaridina rubra | reverse complement strand
TCTCTCCACGCGTACAACTTGCAATTTCTTTTGTCAGGCAACTGCAAGCATTACAGTGTTACTGTTAACCCTAGTGTCATTTGTAATGGGGGCTGCAGTGTTGAGAGAGGATGGCCCTTGTGCAAGATATTGTACCAACAGATTTGGCAAGAGGATATGCTGTGAAGGTGTGCGATTTCATGGTGAGTTCACTGTGATTTATTAGATAAAGTAATGGTGTGAGGATGAGTTAATAGTGATATTATCAGTAAGTTTCTTAGATTTTAAGACTTACTAAGACTTACTTTCGTTATTAGGCAATTTTTAAATACATTGTTCGAAAAGATGAAATTGCAAAGCTGTAGACTCGGAATCTTTTATCTAGAAAAATTATTTATTTCTATGTTTTCTAAATTGAAGGCAAACCCAGATGCCCACCGGCACCAAGAATCCTAATGGATTGTACTGCAGAAGAAGAAATGTCAAAACACGTAAAAGTGACGGTAGGTAATTTTTTTATGTTTTATTTATGTTTTATATTTTTTCAAAGCAAGAAGAATTTCGGATTGTATTTTATTACCGTTGTCTGTGGAATACTTGCCGTTCCATATCCTGTACTCACCACCATTGCACATACTTTTGGCAACTTTCTTATCAGTTTTTAGAGCAGGACTGCATATTGCTCGAGAAAGCATTTGGTAGCTGATATGTTAATCACTTCCGGTTTTACGTCACGGACTCCCTTTTCTACCAAGGGCTAGAATGGTTACCTTCTTGCGAAGGACTTATTTTGACATGTAATCGTTACCCTGAGTGCATGCCCTTGCTAACCTCAGACCGTGACGGGGCGCGAACCCTCGACCTGACGCCTCAAAGTTGTGGACGTTACCGCTTGAGCCACGGTGACTACTTAATCAGTAGATATGTAAATTAGTAATAGAATTAAGCCTTAAGGGCTAAACAGACGATCAATATTATTGACAGTATTTCCCTGTACTGTCATTATTACTGTCGGTGTGTCCATCATATGGACGTAGTAGTTCACACCAATAGAATAGTGTCAGTATTTTTACTGACAGTAATAATGATCGTCTGTACCCCCCCCTTTATATTATCCCACGGAATTGACTGTTAAGAGTGACTCTGAATATTCTTATGGACTTTTTAGACTAACAAGGTAGTATATATTTTAACTAACTCTTCTGTATGCTTGGTATCACCAGGAATGCCAAGTAGACGATGAATGTGGCACTGACGAATTATGCTGTTCTGATATCTGCCATGATGGCCCTGCGAAAATCTGCATGCCAAGTGTCTTCAACAACTTACATCTTTTTAGTATTCCATGATTATGAGATGGAGAAAGTGATGCTGATAATATTTAGGTATTATGTGAGAAGTTGATCTGAATACATTATTAGGATGTCGTTTTGCAGAAATACCTCATTTTACTCTACTTTTGCAATAAATTCGAATGATGTAACTCAAAACTATGCATTTGTTAATCTTAGGTGAATTTTTAGCTGTGGTGTTTAGGGATTTGTTTGCATATTATTGTTAATTTTAAATGGGCTACTTAGGAGTTAATTTATAAAAAAGTTAATGCAATAAAAGTTTGTATACATGTATTTTTTCTGTTATTTCTGAAGTTTAAGCGGTACTCATTAAAACAATGTAATTATTATTTTAAGGGGCACTGAATAGTATCTAATTTAAATTTTGTTATCAGTTATTATTTCGGTCAAGGACTCCGAAACCCTCCTGCGGCTTACTCTTTCACTTATAGTGGAGGTAATTGCTTGTTATCTTGTTCATTTATTATAAAAGTTTCTCTAAAGGCCAAAGTAAAATATTACAAAAACTTTGGAAGGGCTTTCGAAGTTTTCTCCTAATTGATAAATTTTTCTTCTAAGTGACTATTGAGCTTATTTATACACATGGCATTTACATTTAAAGATGAATTGATGTAATAGCCAAAGCTACCTCAAGCTATTAAAGGAAAAAGTCAGATATCAAGATAATCATTTAAGTAATAAGTACAAATATACAGTATGACTGATAAACCTTGACTACAACTCTGTTATCCCTTCATGGCTACATTAATACCGGTTTAGTGTTATGATGCTGTCATTGCATGATGCATCATCATAAACGACAACAGTAATGAGGTGAGGATATTCAGATTATGATAAAACCTTCCAGCCTCACTTCGTTTGTGGACTCTCGCACCTCGTGAAGCACTCCAAAGTTTCGATGGTGAATTTTTAAAGAACATTGAGCCTCCAATGAAGAATGTATCAAAGTATTCTACTGAAAATGTGGTTAATTCAAACAGAACTTGAACTATATACAGACCCTTTATAGTTTGCACGAATGGGCGGATAATTGGCGAAGGAGATGCAGTTTTTCCAGCTATAAAGTAATGAGAATGTGCAAGAGTACAAGTAAACCCATGTTTAGGAATTCAGAAGGAGGTGAGGAACTGAGTCTGAAACTGAAAAATATCTGTGGGTCTCTGTCTGGCAGATTTCAGTAGTTGATCAATATATCACTTTAGAAATTTGCTCTTGGTGGTATCGCAGATCTACATATTAGAGAAGAGGACGAGATAATATACTTTATTAACTTACTTTTAGTTTATAAAAGATGCAGATTTCACTATTGCATATCATAGGTGCATGTTTAAATTTGCTTTACATTCGTTGCATCATTAATTTTAAATACTGTTTGAATATTTCATAACAAGAACTTTATTTACTGAGGGGGTGGAGTACTCAATATGTAGACAAATTTAATCCCTCTAAAACACAGTTTTGGGCTGTTTTTGTATCTTCTCCTGATAGAACTGACGACTTTGAAATAATTGAAGTTTATCCTCTTCATTCTACAAACGTATCAGGAATTCAGATAGCGACTAACATGTCTTGAAGGATTTACATAATGCAGATTGCTAAAGCTGCATCAAAGAAATTGGGAATTCTGTTTTGTTTTTGTCATTACTTTTCTTTTCCTTTAATATCAAAAATCTATAAAGGCCTTCTTCGTCCCTGCTTAGAATACTGCCCTCTTATCTAGGCTGTTTCTTATATTAATCACTTGATATGGTTGTCTTTAAATCCATCAGACTAATTAACGAGCTTTCTCTTACTTCTAATATTGATAATCTTTCTCTTTCCCGGAAAGTATCATCTCTTCCCTTTTCTGTCGGCACTACTCCACCGCTGCTCTAAGGAATTGGCTAGTGAATCCCTCCCCTGTTAATGTTACTGTGTGGAGATTTGTAGCTCGCGGACTATTCATTGCAGTGACTGCTTCTTTCCTTCCACCTCAATCTCTAGGAATATCTTCCTCCTTCTGTCTTCCCTAACTCTTACAACCTTTCTTCCTTCAGAAAGCTGGTCTATCATCATATCAGGGCCTAGTTCTCCATATTTTTAGGTATTCATTACTTTCACTATATTTTCAACTTGCCTTTTTCTTATTGTTTATCATTCTCTTATTTTTGCCTTGTCCTTTTAGCTGCTCTTGTTGTTTCTCTCAATTTTTAGGGGTTCCCGCGCTAATGAAAAAATAGAAAAAATATCTAAAGATGAATTATAAACGATAATATTGAACTGTAACATTTCCACTTTAGTGTACAAATAATTACCTGTCTACATATGGGGAATACACAGTGATAAAGAATGTACTTCAGTGTGTACAATTTCTTAGCATTATTAAAGCAATAATGAAAATGCGACAAATAAAACTAGGAATGCTGCTGCCACGTATATTTCAAGATATTTAAAATTCGATGTACTGTAACAATTTCCCTTGAAGACGGTACTGCCAAGTCATTTTTCCCTTCACTACTGCCTGATATATCCAATGATGACTTCAAGCAAAAACACGAGGAAGCTCAGTGTGAGACCTAAGGAAACATAACTCTGTGTAAGCTGATAAATTTTCATTATTATTTCGTATATTTAGTGACAATTTTGCTTATGTAAAAGTTTTCAATAATGAGAAAACCTCATTTGTGAATAAAGCAAAGATATAAGAGAGAGGAAAAAAAGGCACATATATTTGACCTTTCCCAAAGCCTCTTTAATAGGCAATCTTCCAGACCTCGCAATTTGTTTTTCTTCAGAACAGCCTCAAGTCTGTTGAACTGCCTACACAACATCTATAGTTAATTCTATGACTAGGATCAAATATTTATGGCCAAAATTAAGGAAAACTCACATCAGCATAAGATACACACACACACACACACACACACACACACACACACACACACACACACACACACACACACACACACACACACACACACACACACACACACACACACACACACACACACACACACACACACACACACACACACACACACACACACACACACACACACACACCAGACACACAGACACACAGACACACACACACACACACACACACACACACACACACACACACACACACACACACACACACACACACACACACACACACACACACACACACACACACACACACACACACACACACACACACACACACACACACACACACACACACACACACACACACACACACACACACACACACACACACACACACACACACACACACACACACACACACACACACACACACACACACACACACACACACACACACACACACACACACACACACACACACACACACACACACACACACACACACACACACACACACACACACACACACACACACACACACACACACACACACACACACTCACTCACTCACTCACTCACTCACTCACTCACTCACTCACTCACTCACTCACTCACTCACTCACTCACTCACTCACTCACTCACTCACTCACTCACTCACTCACTCACTCACTCACTCACTCACTCACTCACTCACTCACTCACTCACTCACTCACACACACACACACACACACACACACACACACACACACACACACACACACACACACATATATATATATATATATATATATATATATATATATATATATATATACAATGTATATTTATACCTTAACCATGACACTTGCAAAAGTTTACAGTGTGACTACAATATTAAAATTATTAAAAGAGAGCCAGAACTAAGGAACTTGGCCCTATCCCACCTATGCTTCTCTTTTCTTGATTCTTGTTACAAGGACTTAAATATCATGCAGATCAGGAATCCATACAGATATGTAATGTCCTTTGTAATATTCCTCTTGTTTTAATATATGCTAATGTAACATACCTCCAGCTAGGACCAGAATGGAGCCCAGGAATGATTCAAAGTCCAATTTATTAACTTTATTCGTTGACCTGTCAGAGGAAGGTGGCTGGAGACATTGTGAGGTATTGGTGATTTCTCTCTGCAGCCACAGGTCTATAAGACCAGCTTCTTTCACGCGTTGGATCCTGCACGTGATATTTAAGTACATAATTTATTGCGGACAGTAAGCGAAAGTTGTATTTTATATGCAAATTTTTAATGAATTATCATCACAAACTGAAATTAAGACAGTGTGAGTATATTACTGCGAGTAACTTAAGAGTAAGAAATGTAAAATTTCAGAATATGAAGTAAGTTACTAACCAGTAATTTCCTTTAGCTTTGTAAGAGGAGTTTGTTTTGTATGCCATAGCAATCATAACATTACTGTATGCTACTTCTCTTGACATATACAGATGGCAAGCACCTGAAGTGCTAATAAAGAGAGAAAATTATATTATTATATACAAAATCATAGTTATTTGATGGGTGTGTTTTATCCAAATGAGGAAATGAGTATCCTCTGCCTCCTGGAATTCATATTTTCTTTCTCTTCTACTCCGTATTGCTCTTTTTTTTCTCTTATTTGGGGGGGTGGGGCATTGAGTGCCATCTAATCCTCTACCTCATATATTTTATCTTTCTTACTCTGCATTTTTTTTCTTTCCTCTGGCAGGGGAAAAATACCGTCACTGTGTTTCCCTACATGTCTTAGCAGTTGACTGCCTGGGGTAGATAAAGGTGACTTTTTTTGTTTCCAAATAAAGAGTTAAAAGTAGGAGAGTGTTTTGGTTGGAAAATTCCATCTAGAGCTTTGATGGATGTTCGCTTTGATTAATACCTTCTCTTTGCATAGTCCCATGGTGGTCGCATATCTCTTCACGTGAAATTATATTTAAACAAAATTTTTTTGATGTCTTTGTAATCTCCAAGGGAGATTATACAGTCTTCCCTGATGCCATTTCTATATATCAAGTATCCAAAGATACTCTTTCTTTACTATGTATCACCGGATTCCTTGGGCAATCATCGAAGAACAGTAAGGCTTCAATACTGGTTGTCAATGACTAACTTTGGAGAATATTCTGGCCCTTATAGAAGCATAGCTACAGAACCATCGTCTTTTCCATGAAAATTTTATTCATCAGTGTTTGTTTAACTGCCTGACGATGGAGGTGTGTGGTTCGAAAGCTAGCTTACCAAGTCTTCAAGACACTTCTTTAAGAGAATTTTTACCAACTGGGATATATTAGGCATAGTGTTTCGAGACTTGTGTAAATTATGCTGTCTATCTATCTATCTATCTATCTATCTATCTATCTATCTATCTATCTATCTATCTATCTATCTATCTATCTATCTATCTATCTATCTATCTATCTATCTATCTATCTATCTATCTATCTATCTATCTATCTATCTATCTATCTATCTATCTATCTATCTATCTATCTATCTATCTATCTATCTATCTATCTATCTATCTATCTATCTATCTATCTATCTATCTATCTATCTATCTATCTATCTATCTATCTATCTATCTATCTATCTATCTATCTATCTATCTATCTATCTATCTATCTATCTATATATATATATATATATATATATATATATATATATATATATATATATATATATACCCCCGATAGGCACTGATATATATAGGCACTAATATATATATATAGGCACTAATATATACTCTTATATATCCAACGGTAATAAGCAAGTTTTTCATATTTGTTGAATATTAAAAAGTGCAATGACCGAACTTTATATTAGTAAACAAAAACCATATTGAAAACAAGCATATTTACTTAACCAAATCTTATATTTAATGATGTCCAGTGTTATAAAGAAAAGCTGTTGCTCCACCTTTCCAAATTTCATATAAGAAAACAAAAGAAGAAATACTTATTTAATCAAATCTTTTAATTTTAATTATGTCAATATTATGCAAAAGGTGTTGCTATACCTGAAATCCCAAGACATAGCCTTTTTCATTGTTGTAAGATCACATATTCCAGCAAAGTCGCCTTTAGAGATAAGCTGCCTTGCGGCCCAACAGTCTTGGAATAAACCACTATGTCCATCAAATACACTCTTTCTCATTCCTTCTGTGGCCTCCTAGTTTAGATTATAAGAAACAATAACGAGTGTGAAATTATCAGAAATATTTCGTATAAAATATATCAGTTTTCTGTAGAAGTCAACCTGCCATTACAAAATATAGCAATTGTCCTCATATTAATTGTTACTTTAACTTTACTATTGCAGTTCTACATGAATAAATTAGTATATGCTTAGAACTTGATTTACCTGATAGTACTGATACATCATAGAACCTGCTTCAAGTCTCCATGGCAAATCCTTTTGACCAACAAGATCCTCTACTGAATCAATAGGAATAGACACGCGAGGAACAGTTAGCATAGCGGTCAGAATACCACTGTATGAAGACATGAATACAAACGAAGCCAAAAGCCATGTCCCAATTACCATTCGACAACCATTAGTCCTCGGTAGTTTTTCGGAAGCTATAATTAAGGAGAGTTTAGCAAAACAAAATGAGAAATGTGAAACTCCTTTCACCTTGACAGGTCAAACCCACAGGTATATTTTATATAGCTCCTGAAATTAATTATGTCAAAGGTAACCCTGTATAGGATTTTGATACAGGTTCTTAAAGGAAACACTCGGTTCTGGCCTTAAAGTCTATTATGAGAAATTATATACATATATTTACAAGAGATTATACGCCTGGACAACGGGGGGAACACTACACTTGCGTGACTAACAGGGCACGAAGCTGATGCACGACTGATAGGCCACGAAGCTGATACATGACTAGCAGAGTATGAGGCTGATACACAAACGACAGGGTATAAGGCTGATACACGACTAACTGTATAGTATTGCATTACCGTGAAGAGACTTAATATTAACTGTATAACACCCATATTAGTTGTTACAATACCGTATATTATTCCAGGGCCCTAACAGCAAATTGATCGTTAGAAATCAGTAAACTGTACTAGCTAACAGCCGAGTACGTAATTGGCCGATTGGCTCATTAGAGGGCCACTTAACACTCATATATCCACATAGCATATAAAACATCCAGCTTTGGTCAAGGGGTCTTAATGGGCTCAGCACACACTTTGTACAAAGAATGTCACAGAGTAGCAATAGGTAGAGGAATAACACCCCAAATTACTTCTCCAATCTCTAAGGTAGAGAGAGAGAGGAATGCAGTTATACATAGAATATGACACTGCAAATGTTGGCGGTAGGAACTTGCCTCTCTTCTTTGTGTTTTTCTCATCTGTGTAAATGGATATTATGCTGTGATTTTCATGTAGAATCTTGTTTTTTATATAGTTTTCCATTATTCTGTTTTGGACCATAATGGTTCTTGTTTTGCTCTCTCACTTTTGTGCGTATTGAAGGATTTACCCTATTTGGTAGTATGTCCATCTATCACGATTAATGTGATTTTTGTCAGTGGAGTAGGGGTGTCTTTCTTTGCTTTATGATAGTTGCATACTGCCCTTTAACATTGCCCTCTTTTATCCTGTCTCCCTTATCCATTTCCACCAACAATCTTGTATGTGGTGCGATTTTACGGTATGAGATACTGTTGGACTTGTTGACAGTTGTAGTTTTCCCTGCCAACAGAGCAGATATTCTCTAACCCTATTCCCTGAGGCTTCCCAGTCAAATAATCAACATGTGCCACATCTTAGCTCTTGGCTGACATCTATCTTTATTACCCTCTTTGCCAGTGTCTGTTTCTATAGCATCATTTGCTTTGGCACCATGCTACGGTGATCTTTGTGGAAGGGGCAGAGAGATTGTCTGAGGGTTTTTTGCAAGCATTATTTTATTCTATCTGACTGCTTGGGTAGGCCTGGTTTTTATTTCCCTCCCAATCCTAGTTTTTGTTTTTGTTTTTGTTTTTTGCTGTTGTGGTATGAGATGTTTGCCAATAATATTCTGCTATATTTGTGTTGTCATTTACTCGTGACTTGTCATTATGATAAATTATAGGGAAAAAGACCTATACAGCCTCGAGAGGATTTCTTTTTCACTTTGGCAGGTTACATTCCTCGTACCATCTCTGTTACTACTGTCCTCTACTTGACATTATTCTGAAGAGTGTTTGTTATTCTGTATTAAAGAGAAATTACGATCCAAGGTCTCGCTTAACTCTTGACCTGTCAGAGTGGAAGACTCAACAAAAATACTCTTATTTTCACTATTTATGGATCTTAATTAAAACTAAGCTTTATAGAATGCATATTCTGTATGAACTATCCCACAAAGTATTTCTCATCTATAATATCCGTATTCATCATACCAAACAGCCAAATTGGAGTTATGCAACGCATTATAGTAACAATTGTGAGCATTTTTATAATATTTAGTAGAGCATCTCAAAATACTCTATCTGATCCAATACCAAGGGCGGTATATAACTGCATTTTGATAAAGTTGTTTTAATATATACGTCTTTGATTTTTATGGAATGCATAAGTAGTGTAACGTTATCCGTATATATATATATATATATATATATATATATATATATATATATATATATATATATATATATATATATTGGTTCTAAAAGTTTCAAGACTCTTAATAGGAATAAAAGAACAGAAAAAATCTTCCATACCTTCTTGAGTCAAAGCTTTAAGCATCCACATCATCGACTTAGCCACCGCTTCCCTGTAAGATTCAGAATAGATTCCTTAGACTTTTGATATTTAGCAGGTCTCAGTTGTACATTTATATATACATATATATATACATACATACATATACCGTGGCTGTTTCCCCCTTAAATTGGGGGGTAGCCGATGCCAAGAAAGGAAAGTTTGGGGAGAAGTTATTCTCCCCTCTACTCCCCCTCTTCGTTGACGCCTCGCAGGAGGTTGATACAAGGGGGGGATTCCCAGTCCCCCCGCCCCGTCCACTTTTAGTCGCCTTTTACGACACGCAGGGAATACGGTGAGGCTATTCTTTGATATTATGCCCGCCCCACAGGGCACAAATATAAAAGGCCCCATGTGCTCCTTATTATCGTCTCCAACCAACCGCTCAATGGCAAAGCCCCTGCTGGGCTAAGGATGATGATGGGATGGCCAAGAGTGCGCCGCCGCGCCCTCGTATGGGAAACCTCTAGGGTTTTGCGGGAGTAATCGGCCGCCGCTGCCTGTCTACTACAGCAGCAAGATTTTTGGCAGGCCTTTGGCCCTCCCGACTTCTAGGTCTGGCTTCAGGGAACGCGCCACCAACGAGATTTTGGCGGCACGAACTCCCCAATATATATATATATATATATATATATATATATATATATATATATATATATATATATATATATATATATATATATATATATATATATATATATATAAAGGATTCCCAAGTTATTTCAGCTAAATTGTAGAGAAATTTCACTGGAAAAATTGAAAATCCATTTCTAAGCGTCAAGTGTATATGTAGGTAATTCATACTAAGATAACTTCTGTAGAGTGGAGAAATCTTTTCATGAAGGAAAGAAAAGTTTTAGTCATTATTATGGTTCCCTAATTGAGCATTTGTTAGAGAACATCCAGATAAATGTATCACAAATACTTTCTTGTAACAAGTGAGGATGTTGAGACCGTTTAATTTAAACCTGTTTCACAGCATGTATGTTAATTTTACTATAGGATCACAAACCATTCTTTAATATGTGTTAATTACTTAGACAAGTTAGTAGTGGACTTTATGGGAAGAGGGATGACCAAGAAAAAGAAAAATTCTATGTGAGAGTAAAATCTGAATCTAATATAATTTAAATCTCTGGAGTATGATTAAGTGAAAGGAAATTTCTTAATACAAACTCTTTCTGCTCAATATCGCCTTAATACTTCACTTTTTATATAATGAATTATAGAATGTTGACAGTATATCATAATCGTATGAGAAATACTAGAATAATCTCTATATTTTCATTACTTGCCTATGATGATTATTGAAGATCCTGTTGTCTTGCATAAGAGCCACTGCATAGAGAGTGCCTACCAGTGCCATGGAAAGGAGAACAAAAAGCCACACCTGCAAAGGGGAAAAGTTTGATTTTATATATTTAATTCTTGACTGAGTTATATAAATGACTGCTATGTTGGAACTCGTAAAGCACGTGGTAATAAGTACTTCGTGATGAGAGTAATGTATTTCAACTATCACTTTGAATTCAAAAGTCAAGAAAATGAGCTTTAGAGGTGATCATGAATGTAATATAGTGGCATTGATCCAATATTTTAAATGTATTTCATGGAAAAATATTGAATTATCGAGAAAGGCTAAATCTCCGAATATGTTTAGTAAAATGTGATTAGTAATTATGCTATGCAATAATATTTTTTGGTTTACATGAACTGTATCAAAAGTGCCATATAGAAAACAAAGTGTGTGTGTTTGTGTATGTGTGTGTATACATATATGTATTGAAAAAAGTAAAAGATATATTAAAATCCTTACAATTGGTGAAAAAGGTTTAAGAAAGCCAGATAGGTCGCTCTGAAGAGTCGGTCGAATCATGAGGACGGCCATGTTTTCAGCATAAACTGGAGACGCAAAGTCGCACACAGTTTCTCTGGCCCTAGACACTGCAAATGGCCCAACAGCCATCTCCACCTCCTGTGTGGAAAGATATAAATATGGCTATGCAAAACTAATTCCTTTGTGTAACATTACCTCATCTCTGCCTTGTCCTTAACCTTTTTCTATTCTTTCGTCTTGGTATTTTCTCGTGTCCGGGCCTATATTGATGCGAGCAGCTTCTGCCTGTCCCGGTGTCACACTTATAAAAAAAAGAAAAAAAAATTAATCTTGATCTTGTCATATTGGCCAAACTACATTGTTTTTAGAATGCTGTATATTAAAAGAACTTGTAGAATTTTGCAATATTAGTGAAAGTAATTTTGTTAGTAACTAATTAGCTGTAATGATGGCAGACCTCCCGTCGTTTCACTTTTTATTTTTTTTTTTTTTTTTAGGATTGTGACACCAGGACGGGCCGAAAAAACTATATATATATATATATATATATATATATATATATATATATATATATATATATATATATATATATATATATATATATATATAAAATAAAACAGCCCTCATCGGGCCTGGGCACGAAAAATACATAAAGAGAAACAGAGATGGAGAGTGTAATGACTTGGCAGATGTGAAGGGATAAAAGATGTGTGATGAATATCCAAGAATATTCAGTGTAGCTCTAGGTATAGAAAAAGAACCGTAACTGAAGGAAGACTTAACATCGAACTGTCCTGGATAGACCTATTTAAGTTCAAAAAACCTTCAGCTATAGTATCGCAACGGGCGGCTGGTGCCATGAGCCAACCTACTTGGAGACATGTGTCTTTAGTCTTCTTAAGTTATTTTGAAATCATACTCTAAGTAGTTGTTCTCAAAGACAGCTTATTTTTTTTTATTATTAATAACTCTACTTTCATATATTATATCGCAAGGAAAATCGATTACCACATTTATATGGACAAAATTAAATTGAAGCACATATTTGTGAAGCCTTCTTAAGCTTGTGCTGCAAAATTGAAAGCTGGGGTAATCGTGTATACTCAATAAGCAGTTACTAGGTTTTAATCTTGTAAAGAAGACCGGTATTACAATTTCATTTTTTGTTAACTAACCCAACTTATTCATGCAAGCTGAACTTCAGAAAACTTGCACCCTTATTGTACTGAAACTAATTCTTGTTCCGAGAGACTAATTACAACTTAGCATTCCCTAAGAGAGTTCCTGGACTATTTTGATATCTGGGAGTATTGATGAAATTCTTGAAATCGTCATGTTTGTGGTATTTATTATTTTTGGTTTTCTTGCGACTGATATTTATATATGAAAAGTAATCATATGAAATATATACAGTGAATAATAATTAAATATAAACATATTTTTAGTAAAGAAACCGATTAAAATGGGTGACTGAAAGCAGTAGAGTGGTGATTAAGGCTTGCAGATTGCTTAAAATGGTTTCAGAAATATTCAATATTTAAAGCTTAGATGTATTTGAATGGTAAATATCCCTGGGAATATTAAAATTTTTTGCAACTAGGCGATCAGTACATGAAAAAGAGGATCATGTAAGTCTTATGATTTACAAGATAATCAGAGACATACTTTCATATTCGTTCTGAAATACTTTGATTACAATACGTAAATTGTAAATTCTTGTGTTTTGTTTTTTTTTATAAAATACTTCTCTTCACATTACCCAATGCTGCTTAGTAATAAAGAAAATATTGGTTTAACACTTTTTGCAGCATCATATTGATCAACGAATAAGCATATAGACTGCTTACAGCTGTCAGAAACAAGTTACCTGTATTACTTAGGATAGAGAAGAAAAATAGCTACAGTAGTTTTTACCTGTCTTTGAAGCATTCCAAGCATACCTGTCCAGTTGCCATCAGGACCTGCCACGCCCCACACTCGATCAGGTGGCTGTATTAGGTCGTAGCTGCAGAAAATAAAATTATTATTATTATTATTATTATTATTATTATTATTATTATTATTATTATTATTATTATTATCATTATCATTATCATTATCATTATCATTATCATTATTATTATTATTATTATTATTATTATTATTATTATTATTATTATTATTATTATTATTAAATGTAGTGAATTTGCGACATTTGTAAGGGTTGGTTGTTAAAATTTTCATAGTATGTAACCACAAATTTTGTATGCTTGTTCCAATGGGCAAAAGAGGTGTAGGTTCCTCCCAAACTAGTCCACCATTTGCATCATTCATATATCCTCCTTATCATTCAAAATTAGAAAACAAATAATACTTGAAGAACTTGAAATTTACCCTTAATGTTGAGTGATGTTATTACAAAGGCACTTTGTTGTGGATTAAACCACTTGACCTTGGCTGCCCTTTTAGAACCAAGAGAAAATTCTCTAGCAATCTGTGTTGATGAGGATGACAGGTTAACATCTGGATCACTAGTTGTCTCCTCATCATCAGTGCTTTCCTGATAAATGGTTGAAGATGTGTGAGATTTTTTCCCAATATAATTTGCAATACTGTGTGAGGGCTATTTGCTTGGATTTATTCCATCCCGCTTTTTCGACATTTCTACGTAAGGACAAATAAAATGCATTTTATGCTTTTTCTTTGATTCAGCTTTGGATCATATATCTTTTCCTCCTTTGACAACTGTTTCACCACTGATACCCATTCTAAATTGTAATTTATAGCAAGAGAAAAATTTTGGGACTTAATTTCTGCTCATTTTCATCATAGCCATCATCACTGTCCTTTGCACCCTGCTTGGTCAGGGTGCACCAAATCCGTAATTTTTTATTTCAGATTTTGCTAGGAATATTGGGTGATACAGGGAAATTGTCAAATTTAACAACACGCTCAGACAAAAATTCTTAGTTGTTGTTACATAAGACTTTTGCCTAAATACTTCCACATAGTCACTGATATGGCAAATTGTGAGGGAATCCCAGAAATTCATCACCCGACTGCATTTGAATTGGCATATTCAAGCTTCTCGCAAAGGTGAATTGGCGCACTGTTCAAAATAAGGAGATCCTTAATACAGAAGCGCCAGTGCTGTCACACAAGCTACACTGCTTCAACTTCAATGCACCAGCATATGGCTCGCAATTTTGCTATTAAAGCATGAGAAATTTGGACTCTTTACTCCACTGTAATGTTGCCTTTGACTGTTCTATTTGCCTGTCTTTGCTTTATTATTTAACATTCTTATTTCTGCCTTGTCCTTATGCTGCTTTATTTTCTTCTTAAATGCTTTCTTTATGCACGGGCAAGAAGAGGGTAACTTTCTTTACCCGTCCAGGTGTCACACTCGTAATAAAAATTAAGTCTTTGCTTTAAAACAAAGGATTGAATGGTCTGTAAAACTTTAAAGACAGTTAGCCCTTGGTTGATAAGGGAGTCCGTGACGTAAAACCAGAACAGTAAAACCGGAACAGAACCTTAACCAACATATTCTAACTTAAAGGCACAATTGCCAGCTTGTCTGCAAAACAGGCTTGTCGCATCATTAAAAAAATTATTTGGGTAAGTATCCATTTTCTTACTTATTACCTTCATATACTCAACAAAGTCATGAGCAGTTTCCACAACAACGTGCGAACAAGAATGTCTCTTTATTTTGATGCAGAGCATTCCTAATGATTTTGGGAGAGCAACACATAAAATATTCCTTTTACATACACACGGTCTTGGGAAACTCCCATCCCTGATATCCTGTAAAAATAGTTCAGAAGATTTTGTCTCATGAGCGTGGTAGTACGTGCCTGCGATTAAGTAAAAGGTGCAGTGAATATATATATATATATATATATATATATATATATATATATATATATATATATATATATATATATATATATATATATATATATATATATATATATATATATATATATATATATATATATATATATATATATATATATATATATATATATATATATATATATATATATATATATATATTGCACTTTTAATAGTGACAGTTTTTGTACATTGGATTTTTGTTACTTACTCAAAGTTTAGTTTTTGGGAGAGTATTTCCAAGAGGTTGTTCATCGGGCCCTGAATTGTGACTGTTCCATTTGGCAGCATAACTATCTTTGTCCAAGGCACCCACTGCATATAGACAGAAAAGAAAGCCGTGAATGCACTTTTTTTTTTTTCAAAGACTCATTCACATGAGTTTGTAAGTGAACGATAGATGTGGTTTTTGAGCAATATCAAAAGAAATTTAGTTAGAGTATAGTAATGACCATATTGTTGCTTCTAAGAGCTATTAAAATTCTATGTCCATATTAAAATTCAGAGATCAAAAGTGTATTTTATAGTTAAAGAAGTTGTTTTTCAGTCGTCATAACTTACCTCCCCTGCGGCAATTTTCAGGTGAGTCTTGTTTTCCATGATACGATTAAAATCTGGAGATATATTTAACAAAGAGTAAGTTCCTCAGGTTGTAAGCCCACAGAAAAGTATATGTAATGCTAAGAAATATGGTAAAACGCAGTCTCTCTCTCTCTCTCTCTCTCTCTCTCTCTCTCTCCTCTCTCTCTCTCTCTCTCTCTCTCTCTCTCTCTCTCGCTCTGTGTGTGTGGATGCCTATGCTGTCAAAAACTTAAAAATGCATTGAATTGTACAATGGTATAGTGGTCTTTGGAAATGCTTAATGTATGCCTTAAACATAATACCTAGTTTACAAGAATGGCCAAGGGTAAAAATAATCATTAAATCCCATCTCTTCTTTGCTTATGAGTAAAAAAACATTTCCAAGGTCTCAGAATCTCTCAAGACATTGGCCCGATTTCTTAAACAGTGTAAACCTAGGATACCATATTGTTAGTTAGCTAGACACACCAATGGATTTCATAAACGCATCTGACGTGGTTCTGTGTATGACTAGGATCCCACATGGGATCCTAACCATACATGAGGATATGACGTTTGGTGGATCACGATTCAATTCATCACTTTACACCCGATTTCTTAAACAGTGTAAACAAAGGATACCAGATTGTTAGTTAGCTAGACACACAAATGGATTTTATAAATGCATCTGACGCGGTTCTGTGTATGGCTAGGATCCTACATGGGATCCTAGCCATACATAGAACCGCGTCAGATACGTTTATGAAATCCATTTGTGTGTCTAGCTAACTAACAATATGGTATCCTAGGTTAATACTGTTTAAGAAATCGGGTGTAAGTGATGAATTGAATCGTGATCCACCAAACGTCATATCCTCATAGAAAACAACTCGAGATAGAAAACAACTCGAGATAAATGACTACGTAATTTACAACGTAAATAACTTCATGCTGAAATGTAAGAATGGATTTATTTTTTAATAACATAGTACCTCTACTAGATAGCAACTGAAATATGTTCTAATTTGAAAGGTTTAATTGCGTTATCTATAATATGTGGAATATACTTATAAGCAAATTTTATAACTTCTAAAACGAGAAAAAAATGGACAAAAATAGGCTTTTTTTTTTTAAGTGCAACATGAATATTTGTGCTTTGATAAAATATGTCAAAAGTACGTCATTGTATAATTATAAAGACAATTATTTGTGTTAGGAGTAAATTATCGTTCAGATTCTGAGATCACTACTGTTAAAGTGTTTTACTAAGTCCAGAGATCATTGCTGTATATATCAAGAAAACATTAGTAATAATCTGTCGTCTTTACCGTTTTCGAGGCGGCTGGGTAAGGTGTATGTATATAGCGAAACCTCAAGATTATATACTCCTATTACAGGATTGCTTATTAATGTCAGACGTTCTTCAGCTGTTACACAGACATGTGGACTTGTAATTACCAATCAAGACAAGGAAGAAATGCGGAGATCATGAGCCTGATTCTCGATAGGTATTGTTAGAAATCATGGGAACACGACTTTATTTTTAAAAAAATACTGTATTAATTCATCTTGATGTTCATTGACGTACAAAAGACTTTTAGTGGTACAATAGCTGGTTTTGTTTTTTGTCTATTTTCTAAATTGGTAGCTTGTAACATTATTTGAAATAAGAGTTTTTCAATTACTAGATAATCGAGTCTTTTTGTTTTACTGCAATTACATAAACAGGTTTAAAAATAAAAGACTTGAATCAGTAATACAGATTTCATGTAGTTGCAAGATGGATAAATGCAGCAACTAAGATGTTAAAAGATTTAGTCTTGCAATTCCTAGCTGATAGTTTTTTTTTTTTTTTTTTTAAGAAGACACAAATGGACTGAAGCTTTTTTTTGGTGAGTGTGACATCAGGACGGGCCAAAAAAAATAAATAAAATTGCCCTCATCGGCCCAGAACACGAAGAAAACATAAGGTAAAGAGACACAGAGACGAAGAGTGTTGTGACTTGTCAGATGTGAAAGGATCATATGAGATGTGTAACGAATATCCAAGAATATTCGATGTTGAAGTAAGCATAGAAAGAGATGGTGAATTAAGGCTAGATTCCCTTCCTATCGCCCCACCGTGGGTTTGAACGTGGGTCCATTGCCTTCCGAGTCGAAAATTCCACCGTTTACGCTACGGTGGTTCATCCAATTCCTACCTGATAGTGATTAGATGAAAATGTCGTGACATTTCTCGGGTTTTCACTCATCGTAACACATGGCATCAAATGTACACAATGTGGCTTAATATCTTTTATTCCATTAAAACCAAAGTAATGAGATAAAAACTTAAAATCCTCTTCTTGATTAGGTGAACACTACATGTCTTTAACATTTAGGTTATTGATCCTTTTCAGATAATGTGGGTTCGCTTAAAAGATATAAGAATAGATTGTTGCTTGTAGTCACCGTGTCTCAAGTGGTAGCGTCCACGACTTGAAAGCGTCAGGTCGAGGGTTCGCGCCCCGTCACGGTCTGAGGTTAGCAAGGGCATGCACTCAGGGTAACGATTACATCTGCCAAAACAAGTCCTTCGCAAGAAGGAAACCGTCCTAGCCCTTGGTAAAAAAGTGAGTCCGTGACGTAAAACCGGAACAAAAATAGATGGCTGTTTCTGACTAGAATTATTTTATTCTAATCGAAATTATTGTAAAGACAAGCGATAATATATGCTTACTGTTGAGTAATTCACCTCATGTTTTAAACTTATTTCAGCGTTTGTAAATTAAATTAAAGGACTTTGGTCGATATTTAGGTTGTAGTAGCAATTGCTAAATTGGTAGGCTTATATAAGTATATTCTTTAAGTTAAATCTTTCTGGTTTATATATATATATATATATATATATATATATATATATATATATATATATATATATATATATATATATATATATATATATATATATATATATATATGTGTGTGTGTGTGTGTGTGTGTGTGTGTGTGTGTGTGTGTGTGTGTGTGTGTGTGTGATTACCTAATTGTGATTACCTAATTGTGTTTACGGGAAAGAGCCCAAAGCTCGTATCTTCCCGTCTCCTGATCGGTTCTATTTTTAGACTTAGTGATACTTATCGTACCTGTCCTTAAAACTATGGATTGAGATAGCATTAACTACCTCCTCGCTTAGCCAATTCCAATTATCAACTACTCTTACACTGAAAAAGTATTTCCTTACATCCTGCAAACAAGTTTTCTTACGAAGCTTCAAACTATGACCTCTAGTTCTAGAGCCAGCCATATCGAAATATCGATCCCTATCCACTCTATCATAACCATGAAGGAATTTAAAGACTGTCACCATATCCCCCCTCACTCTTCTAGCTTCGAGTGATGGCAAGTCTAATTCCCTCAGCCTCTCATCATAACTGAGATTGCATATTTCTGGCACCAGTTTCGTGGCATGTCTTTGAACTTTTTCAAGCTTAGCTATGTGCTTTTTCAAGTGCGGATTCCAAAAGGGGGCTGCATATTCGACTTTTGGTTACATAAATATTTCTGAACATTTCCTTGTCCATGTGCCTGAAGGCTACCCTTACATTTGATAAGAATGCATATGCTGCCCTTACTACGCCATTTATATGTATTTCTGGAGACAAATCTGCCAGTATGTTTACTCCTAGATCTCTCTCATTTTCTGTCTCTTGAAGTTGTACTCCAGCCACCGAGTAGTCAAGCTTGGGCCTTCTTGCACTTGTACCCATTCTCATTACCTTACATTTTGAGGTATTGAATTTCATTAGCCACTTTTCTGACCACTCATGCAGATTATTTAGATCCTCCTGAAGTTCTCTACCATTGTTCTCGTTTTTTACTTTCTTCACAATCTTTGCATCATCTGCAAACATATTCATGAATGAATTTACAGACTCTGGTAGGTCATTTACATATACAAGGAACAAAAGTGGCCCTAAAACTGAACCCTGTGGAACTCCACTACTAACTCTTCTCCATTCAGACACTGAGTGTCTTACTCTAACCCTCTGTTCCCTTCCTTCTAAGTAAGTTTTTATCCATTCCAAGACATTTCCACCTATTCTAGCCATTGATTGCAGCTTCCTAATAAGTCTCCCATGTGGAACAGTGTCAAACGCTTTCTGGAAGTCTAGGAATATGCAATCTGCCCAGCCCTCTCTTTCCTGTAAGATTTGGCTTACCTCATCATAAAATTCTAATAAGTTTGTTACTGTTGATCTTCCTTCTCTGAAGCCATGTTGCCTCACTGACAAAAAGTTGAAGGATTCCAAGTGAAGAGAGATATGTTTCCTTAGTAGTTTCTCCATAAGTTTGCAAACTATGCTGGTCAGGGAAACTGGTCTATAGTTCAGAGCCGTATCCCTCCTTCCCTTTTTGAAGATAGGTATCACATTTGCTTGTTTCCAGCATCTTGGAATCTCCCCCGACTCCAGTGACTCCTTAAATATGATACTTAGTGCCACTGATATTGTGTTTGCGCATTTTTTAAGCACATGAGGGGATATGTCATCAGGACCTGTAGCTTTATGAACATCTAAATCCATCAGCGCTTTGCATACCTCTGTGGCTGTAAGGTTGATGTTCTCTAATACCGGCCCTTGAGCTTCTATCACTGCAATCTGAGGGGGTGGGGTATTTTCTACTGTAAATACTGATGTGTGTGTGTGTGTGTGTGTGTGTGTGTGTGTGTGTGTGTGTGTGTGTGTGTGTGTGTGTGTACACCCTTTTGTTTGCTTGTCTGGCATGAAGAAATATTTCACAACATGGTGGTTGGTTGTTGCACATTCGAGCATTTTTCTTATGGTACTTTATGCTTCACACTGTCATAAACTAATGCTATCTCGATATCAGACGGAATATTTATATTAATTTCAATGTTAGACAAGTTACGAAATTCAGATTGTGGACAACAAGCCTTGAACTACCCAGTAACTGCACTTCGAGCAAAAAAAAAAAATTACTTACCTACTAAGCATTCGCAGTTGTATTTTCTTTCAGTCTCTCGTTGTACTTTGTTCGGTATAGTGCTACGTGCTTACTTAGTGGATTTCTATTATAATTATATATCCAGAGAAGTAGATAAGCACAATGCTTTTTCCTTTTCATGGCTGGTAGCATTCTAGTCTAGGTAAGAATAAACATAGGCATGGCCCGCAAAACTGTAAACTGGCCAGCTAAACTGTAAACTGGCCACTAAACTGTAAACTACCCTAAACATATAATCTTATAAATCTATCCTTCTTGAAGATGTCAATATGATTTACAGATATGGTATAAATACACTTCAACACCCTCATGAAGTCACATTTTCAATAATATATTCACCTCTGCACCGCATCATGACAGGTTTGTATGTATTGGTGAAAGACGAAATGAGAACCGCGAAAAGACACAAATAATATATTAGATATGAAAAAACTTAAATGTATTGTGGATGTAACTGTAAATAGTAAATTACTTGAATTTCTTAAAAGTCAAGGTAAAGGTCCAGTATAATTCTACCCTCCTCAATAAGGTAAAGTTACTTCGCATTGGCATATTTTAACCCAACCTAACCTAACCTATTCTTAACCTAACCTATTCTTAACCTAACCTATTCTTAACCTAACCTAGGTTTGGTTACAATATGCCCATGCGAAGTAACTTTACCTTATCGAGGAGGGAAGAATGAAGGCGCCGGAGTTACGCTGGACCTTCACCAAAGTTAATATTAGCCATATAGAAAACCTAGTGTGAGCAAAAAGACTTGAGGATGAGGAACTCAGGTTGTGGATATTCTTATGGGATGATGGGAACTGGCAAATTTGGTAGGTTATTTAGGGTGGGGTACATAGGGCGAAAAATTCCCCCTTGTTTGTTAATGCGTTGGCCTAAGTTTGGTCAGGTTAGGTAAGGTTCGAGTGGAGGCGCTATAAATCTTGTTTCATTATAATGTTACTTATTAATGGTGAGGCCATTGAGGTTAGTTGATGCTTAGGGAGTGTGATTCCTACCGGCAACTTTTGCATGAGGGTGATTTCTACCTGCGGAGGTAATTAAAACAACTTTGAGTCAATACAGAAAATAAATATGAACTCTTGAGTAAATTAAAAATAAAACCTGACCTAACCTTAACTCAGTACAAACAAAATAATTTAGAAATTACTAAAAATTAATACAGAAATTATCTAAAAAAGTACAGTATAAAATCTAACTTCATCTTTCCTAATCTAGATAATGAAATAAA
>JAXCGZ010002000.1:135000-143053 GCA_037179515.1 Halocaridina rubra | reverse complement strand
GAATGATTTTAATAAGTATTTTGCTAAAATAGGTAAGTCCACATATGAAAAGTCCCAAGATAATGATGACTTGATTATTAATCAACCACATAATTGCCAGCCTCCAGCTGAAAGAAATATTATCAATAATTTTAGACCGCACCCAATCGATTTAGTCACACTTATTCTTATCATAAAGAACCTCAAACCAACAAACTCTTGTGGTTCCGATGGGATACAACTTCGCTTCCTAATTGACTCATTGCCAGTTACAGTATTTTTCATTTTAGTCATTGTAAATACATCCATTGTTACAGGCATTTATCCTAACCTCTGGAAGCATCCCTATATCATCCCCGTTTTTAAGAGTGGAGATACTAATAATGTTGAAAATTATAGGCCAATCTCTCTTCTCAGCATTCTGTCTAAAATACTTGAGAAGGTAGTTGCCACCCAGTTAATAAATTTCCTTGAATCAAATTGTCTATTATGTGAAGAACAACACGGTTTTCGGCCTAATCTTTCGACCGAGACGGCCCTACTTAAAATTACTGATAAAATTATAGTAATATTGAAAATAAGAAAATATCACTTTTATTATTGTTAGATTTGTCTAAAGCATTTGACAGTGTACACCATCAAATTCTAATGAGAAAACTTTCCAAAGTTCATGTTGACTCATTTTGGTTCGAAAATTATCTGAAAGATCGAATTCAATCAGTTCGAATGGGCTCGACTCTCTCTTCTTTAGATATCAGTTTTGGCGTTCCTCAGGGTTCAATTTTGGGTCATCTGCTTTTCCTAATATATGTTAATGATTTACCTCAATTTATAAGAGCTTGCCTACTTGTTATGTATGCTGATGACACCCAGATTATGCTTACTGGTGACATTGATAGAATTCCTGAAATCTTAAAAAGGGCTAAAGATATATTAAACTGTGCCAAAAGTTATTTTAACAGTAATGGTCTTTTACTGAACGAAAATAAAACTAAATTCGTTATTTTTGGATCAAATCAATTCCTGTCCCGCATTTCTGAGAACATCAGTATAAATTTCAACAATGTTTTACTCTTCCCATCTAATAAGGTTAAAAATCTAGGAGTTATTATGGACAGTAACCATGACATTTAATTTTCATATCGATGAACTACATAAAAAAGTGAACGGGACCCTTATTTACTTGAACAGAGTCTATGATTGATTTGAGCCTGATTGTAGGGTAATTGTAGTACAAACATTGATTTTAAGTATTCTCAACTACTGTCTGAGCGTTTGGGGTTCCACGACTAAGACCCAGATGTTACGAGTGAAAAGGCTCCAGAATTTTGCTGCAAGAGTTGCCATAGGGGGGGTGCATAAATATGATCACGTGACTCCCCTCTTTGAGAGATTGGGTTGGCTAAGGATGGACATGAAGTTCATATATAATATCTGTCTTTTAGTTTTTAAAATAAATCATGGAATATTACCGGAATGGCTCTTCTCATTGCCAACAGTTAATCAAGTGCGTATCAATAACGTCAACACCAGATATCAGAATTCTTTTTACGTGCCCAGAACTTCCACTGATATTGGGGCAAGAGCCTTAAATGTAATGGGCCCGAGACTTTGGAACTCTTTACCCGCAAACTTAAGAAGCTGCCAAACATTACCCTCACTTAAATCTCATCTTTTAAATCACCTACTTAATAAGTGATTTTAGTCTCATTATTATCCTCCCATTGGGTAGACGAAGTGTACGTATGCATATTTTAATGTGTAAATATTTTGATTTTGTGCTTTGCAAATTTCATTTGTTTTATTTTGACATTTTACATTGTAATTTGTAATTAGATTAATTATCATGTAATAGCCATTTTTGATGGAATAAAGTTTTTGACTTTGACTTTGACTTTGACTCTCTCTCTCTCAATAACTGTAATAGATGAGAAAGATCATTATTTTAAATTTTTGTGGGCTTGAACATCGGTCCGTCAAACCCCCTTAATCAAGCATTCTCAGACTATGACTTAAGGATCTTTTATTTGAAAAAAAAAAATAAACATAATGCACGGTAATGGTGATATTGACACACAAGCTACATGGTTTGCATGACTGTATCGCAAATAGTCAACTTTAATATTGCTTTTCGAGTTTTAATAATAAAATAAAACAGGGTGGGTATGCACTTTAGCAGCAGATACTCAAAGTATATTTGACCAAAATTAAGTTTCGGATTATTATATTATTATTTATGAGTTGTAATAAGAAATAAGCTTCCTAAATTCATGTTATTCATACATATTAGCATAAAACAATCTTCACATTTCACCAAGATTCCTTCAGTATTTTTAATGATAAACCTCAAATAAAAATAAATGATAGCTTTTTAAACGCGAGTATTTGATTATTTTTATCCCTACATCTTAACTATGACAAAAAGAAATCACAAATTTGTATATAATTAGCTGCAAAATGCTAAGAAGAGTGAAAATTTAGTTATAAAGCCTCCGTAATGAATGGGAAATAATTCGAGCTTAAACTTGAAAGTTTATCATAGTTACCCAAAAATAATCCATCAAGAATACGTTTTCTATAATGTCATCTTACGTTTTCTTTTACAACTAACTCCACGCGAATATGAAGAGTTGTTTCTTGAATTACTTGATCTGCACTAGTTAAATAGTTTAAATATCTGTAGGAAGCACCATGGCGTAATTGCTTATATAAATATTACTTCATGTTTAACAAATAGCCAATACCACTGGAAAACTACCAATATAGTTTATCTATATACCAAAGCCATATTCCCCCTTATAAGGGGGTTGGCAGAGTCAAAGAAAATACTTTGACTTTTTGTGGGAATTAAATACAGAGGAGGGGATTCCCAGTCCCCTAACTCCTCCTCATTCAGTCGACTTTTAGGACAAGCAGGGGAACACGGAGGAAGTATTCTTACCCCCCTCCATCAGGGGGAACCAATATAGTTACAAACAAAATATAGCTTTGAGTAGCCAAAACTGCGTCCCTTTGTGACTGTAATAAAGTAATAAGACTTTATCATCATTTTAGTTCTATATATATATATATATATATATATATATATATATATATATATATATATATATATATATATATATATATATATATATATATATATAGGAAATAAAAATAGATTTGGCTAACTCACCCATGAAATAGCAAACATTTAAGCATATCTGGGTGGAAGATAGAGCTTCTGATATTTGATTTGTAATTTTATTGATATATTCATTGAAAAATTACACACTTAACATTTATATAAGGAAAACTCCTGCTCTGTCAATTAAATTCTATCGCATTGATTTATTTTTTTGAATAGGCACTCGTAATTAGTAAGTTGAACATATATATATATATATATATATATATATATATATATATATATATATATATATATATATATATATATATATATATATATATATATATATATATATATATATATATATATATATATATATATATATATATATATATATATGAATCATTTTTTTACCCCGACCGGGACTCGAACCTAGGACTTATAATTACTAAGTCAAGGCGCTACCAACTACACACCACAGAAGGTAAAAAAGGAATCCAACCTTATAGCTTATATCTGCTATACTTAGGGATGAACGCATTCTATCTGAATGCCACTATGTTCATATTACAGATTCCCCAACCTCACTCGTGGCTTCATTTTAGCATTTAATTCAATTCCCAATCTCATTCGGGTCACACAATAACCACGCAAGCACATTATATATGTGAAAACATGAATCATTTTTTACCCCGACTGGGACTCGAACCTAGGACTTATAGTTACTAAGTCAAGGCGCTACCAACTACACACCACAGAAGGTATAAAAGGAATCCAACCTTATAGCTTATATCTGCTATACTTAGGGATGAACGCATTCTATCTGAATGCCACTATGTTCATATTACAGATTCCCCAACCTCACTCGTGGCTTCATTTTAGCATTTAATTCAATTCCCAATCTCATTCGGGCCATGATATACAAATAAGCACATTACATATGTGAAAACATGAATCATTTTTTACCTCGACCGGGACTCGAACCTAGGACTTATGATTACTAAGTCAAGGTGCTACCACTACACCACCGAAGGTTAAAAGGAATCCAACCTTATAGCTTATATCTGCTATACTTAGGGATGAACGCATTCTATCTGAATGCCACTATGTTCATATTACAGATTCCCCAACCTCAATCGTGGCTTCATTTTAGCATTTAATTCAATTCCCAATCTCATTCGGGTCACACAATAACAACGCAAGCACATTACATATGTGAAAACATGAATCATTATATAGAGGTATATGGTAACTATTTCTTATCCTTCGATTTTAATTATATATTGTTATTGACCGCTGTTACTTATCCAGATTATAACCCTGAAATAGTGTATTCCAGGTTAGATAATGGATATAATCAGATTTTCTTCGGATGAAATATTTTAGTTTGCCAATAAATATTTATATCCATTTTCTATAATTGTATCATAGAAAACAAAATTGATGGGTAACTATGTTACTTTTTATATAGAACAGATTTCCATGAATATATTGTATTTTGAATAATTTTGTATTACATTTTCTATGAAATTTTAGGAGTAATTAACTATTTCAAGGAAAAATATATATAATCCACTTTGTATTTCGTATGTTTTTATTATTATACCACATACATACATAACATGAATCTTTTAAAATAAATTAAAATCTTATAATACCAATAAATATGAAAAATAAATAAAAAAAAGCAATTTAAAAAAAAAAACTAAAAGCAATAGTCATTGATATATTGATTTTAAGTTGGGAAGGTTTCAACCAACCTTCTACTCCTATGACAAAGCAGGAGATATAGCGCCAGATCTTGCACATACGAAGGCATCACGTGTCCAATACATGTTGGAACGTGATGCCTTAGCGTACGTGCTAATGTGTTAAACAAAACTCGAGGTATTAAATCTAAAATAGGTGTCAATTCGAACTCTGTTCAAGCTCACAAATAGACCATCTAAATGATCACTAGATGTTATAATTAGTGAAGATTTTGTGATTAATTAGAAAACTTGGCTGCTGTTACAGTATGCAGTTTTCTCAGTATATTAGATAACCTGATCAAGCTAACCAGACCAAAGTTAAGTTACAAATTAGATTAAAATAGTCTGCTTTATAACCTAACTTACTCTGGTTAGGTTAGCTTGATCAGGTCATTAAAGATAGTGAGGCAGAGTGCAAACGATAATAGTACCAAAGTTTTCTAATTAATCACAAGATCTTCACTAATTATGACATTTAGTGATCAATTTGTAAATGGTCTAAATATTAGCTTGAACGGAGTTCTAATTGACACCTAATTTGGACTTAATACCTCTTGATATGACCTTCATAGCACTGTTACCCACTTCAAACAAAAGCAATGATATTCTCAGATAATATTAAAAAAATAAAATAGTCTACAATGATTTTTGTGGCTACTGAAAGCATATTTAATATACAGGTTTGTTACATTACTACTAAAAATAATTAAATTAAAAATAGCTCAGGAGGTGAAACTATCAATATTAAAATAAAATTACAAATGAAAATAGAATTACAAGTCTTTACACTGACTATATAATTACAAGTCTTGTGTAGTAACAGTGCTATTAAGGTCCGAATTGCATGAAATGTCTACTTTAAATATCAAGTATCTATAAATCTTACATAAGCAGAATTACTTAACTTTACAATTTAACTAATTAATGAGTGAATTTACATTTTAACTTAACAACTTACAAATTAACTATCAAAAGAAAGCTACTTGCCTAAAAACCTTAGAAATAGGCTTCGAACTAGACTTCCTGATCTAATATGGAGGTGAATATGACGTGATTTATCTTGGATGGTGCCATCTGTAAATAGATTTATCTTGGATGCTGCCATCTGTAAATAGATTTATCTTGGATGCTGCCATCTGTAAATGGATTTATCTTGGATGCTGCCATCTGTAAATGGATTTATCTTGGATGCTGCCATCTGTAAATGGATTTATCTTGGATGCTGCCATCTGTAAATAGAAAACAAAATGTGTTCAGTGGATTTACATTAAAATACCGACATTTACAATATATCCCTCAGAATTATTTTATGGTTATCAAGTTTATTTTACTAAATCTTCTACATTCGCAATTTAAATGAACAATCTTCAGTGAAATAACTTAAACAATTTCACTTAAAGAGAACGACTTGTGGATAAGAATGAGTGAGCTTTAGCATTCACCTTGTGGTAGTTCCTGTCACCCTAGCAAGTTTACAGAACTAGTCCTTAATGCCAAATATATTCACCCTACGGAAGCTAGAACGAAACCCTTAATATTTGTAAAAGTGGGAAGACTTTTTAAAGTAACACTTCAAACCTCGCCCTTGGTAGCCAGTTTTAGTATTCGTGAAGCTCTTGAAGGGTGATCAACATTTCATTGGTGTTAAAGTCTAGACAATTCTCAGTTTTATAAAGTTTCTGAAGCTGTGTTATAATTTTGAGTTTTAAATTATTTCGGTAGTGATCAAAATAGCTAATTAGTTTAATATGTAATATGGGATTGAAGGGTCTGCTGATGAAGTGTGCTTCCATCTACATGGTTCAACGAGAGCTAGGATTATTATACTTAGAATTTTGTTTTGTTTTGTTTCCAATAGCAGCCAATAATTGCAGCTGTTATCCCTTTAATTGATTGTGTAAATATGGCTAAGATTGCCATACTTTGGAATAAATTTCTACAACTGCTGCTAATAGTTGCAGTTGCTACTTCTATTGATGAAGTAAATATTACTTCATCAGTTTAAAAAAAATGATAACAGCTGGAACTACTAACAACAGCTGTAAAAAGTACTCTGAAGTATAACCATCTTAACCCTTTCGTTGAGGAATGGTTTGGTAGATGAAATTAATTTTAATCAGAAGACTCAAGTCCATATTACATACTGGACTACCTAACTATTTTAATCACAACTGAACCATTAAAAACACAGAATTATAAAAAAAATAACTACAGAACCTTTTTAACTGGCGATTGCCATGTTGTGTTTAAGAGCAATGAATTGCTGATCAACTTCGAGGCCTCCATGGATACACAAACTGGCTCCCAAGGAGAAGATTCGGACTGTTAAGCAACAAGGTAAATCATACAGTTTTATCAGAGCCACAAAGAGATATGTTCTAGTAAAGAGAAGCAATATTAGACATCTTAGTGGGTAGATGTTGATACCCCCTGAATAGGAGCCAGGATCCATAACCTGAGGTACTGAAGGGAGTTTTGGTCAAGCAAGAGTCAGGACTTTGTTCCCTCTGCAAACATCTAAGGCTGCTTGCACATGGGACACTTTTAGTGGAAAATGGTCAGCCACTTCGTGTCCGCTCTTTTAGGTTGCTTAGTGCCGTCTACTTTATGTGGATCGTCTGTGGTCTTCGGTGTAAACTCTCATGTTCAATATTCATTTTAGTGGTTGGCCACTTAATGGCCAACCACTTTCCACTAGAACTGTCCCGTGTGCAGGCAGCCTAATATAACCATTACTGAATACACATTACATCATATAAGCTAAACTCTGTTTACACTCTACAAGTTCCTCCACTGCATTATAGTATACAACTTTGAAGAGAGGACACATACTCTCTTCTTTTAGAACGAGAAGACAATATACAATTGTGCTAATTTCAATGCACTTACCAGGCTTGTATTCCTATGAAGTGACTGTGTTCTTTATATGTACGATTCTTGCCGGATTTATAATCCTTTTAAGCCCAAAAGCATCTGTGAAAATAAAGTTACATATTAATTTTTAACATCAAAAGTACTTCAAGATAAACTAATTGTGTTAAGATTGTTACAATATATGGATATAAGACCAATAGGATGGATTCGGTTTTACGTCACGAACTCCCTTTTCTACTAAGGGCTATGACAGTTGCCTTCTTACGAAGCTGATATAGTGATACTGTTTAATACACTCAAATTACCTTGTTAATGAGGCTTCTTGCAGTTCTTCTAATTGGTA
>JAXCGZ010002000.1:117500-125000 GCA_037179515.1 Halocaridina rubra | reverse complement strand
ATGTGAGTGAAGTCCAATCAGCCTTATTCAGTCCCAGTGCCTCACTTTTTTCTAACCAAGGGAAAAAGTTAAGGCCAAAAACACTAGACACAGTGGAGTGCATTAGCTCTAGAGTGGAGCTTTCGGGTTGAGACAGTCATCTTCAGGTGCACGGCTGCCTCAGTGTGGTTTTCAAATTACCATTAAAATCAATCGACTTGAATAAATAATATTAATACGAAAAAAATGCATGAATTAACGTGCTTGCCATAGTAAAAAAGTGATTTGAACAAAGTTTAAACAATGTGAAATATTAAGAGATATTTACAATTGATATCTGAGAGTATATCTTAGTTATATGTGTTGTCTTTCTACGCATCTATAAAGTACAGTCAGGAAAATTTTGTGGATTCTGTATGAGACCTGATTGAAAAAAACAAATAAAAAAAACATTTAAAAGCTCACTGCATCTACAGCAACTCAATATCTGATCAGAATTGTATTCTAAATATATTAAATATTCTTATTTGCTCCATACATATGTGTACTTCGTAACAATTATAAACAATACGTTATAATATACAATTCAAGTGTCCTTAAAGATCATTATATCACAAATCTTTTGATTCATTATCACAATCATTGGATCAAAGCAATAATAGTGATACGTAAACAAATGATAAGATAAAACCAAGACACTATTCAGCTCTGTAAGAGGTGATCCTTGAACTGACTGACAGACGCAAAATTGTGTAACAGTTAACACTGAACCTATACAGAAAGTGCTACTTATAGAGAACATTAATACGTGCGGCTTGGCAGTCGTCTTGCTTTTGGGAAGTGTAAATTGAATAAAAAAAAATAGATAAAACACGTTTTAAACTATACTCTACTTGCAACACTATCAATCAGTCTCATAAGGCTATTCATAGAAGGACAACATGTTTATTCCAAAATGCTGGAACACTTCTCTAATACAGAAACTCAAATTCAAGAAGTGATCGTCAGAGAAACAGAAAACAAGTAAACATTAGGATCAGACGTACAATATCATCGCATGTTATATGAATCACAGAGGAGTTAGTTTACATATGTGAATCCTAAAGAAGAAGAATGCCTTTAGGAATACAAGAAGGAATGAAATGGCACTAATTCCAGGAATGTCGAGCAGATATGAGGACATGTAAAGGAAGTTACAAGAGAGCCACTTTATATATGATGTTGAAACTTAAACTTCAGAAACCGAATATTAGATTAGGAGTGATTTTGGCCTCTTTTCTGGGCATTGTTGCTTTGTGGAATCTCTATTTAATATCATCGCAGTCTACAGGTGTACATGTCAGGTGAGATTCACCGCTATTACTTAATTCATGTTTTTGTTAATTTCAAGCGGTAGCGTCCGCGACTCTGAGGCGTCAGGTCTAGGGTTCGCGCCCCGTCACGGTCTGAGGTTAGCAAGGGCATGCACTCAGGGTAAGGATTACATCTGCCAAAACAAGTCGTTCGCAAGAAGGCAACCGTCCTAGCCCTTGGTAGGAAAGGGAGTCCGTGACGTAAAACAGGAACAACAACAACAACATGTTCTTGTTAATTTTAAATATATGTTTGTTTATGAAATAATTTGTGTATATATCTGTTATTTTCATACAGTTGCCTGGCTTAAAAGTACAAATCAACTATAACAGAGTTAAGAAATCGGTTGCAAAGCAGCAAAGTAAAAAATTTACTTAAACTCCTTAAAAAACAATGGTGTTAGCAAGGGCATGCACTCAGGGTAACGATTACATCTGCCAAAACAAATCCTTCGCAGGAGGCAATCGACCTTGCCCTTAGTAGAAAAGGGAGTCCGTGACGTAAAACCGGAACCTTATATGACAATGGTAATAATCGCGAACGATTAAACATTATAAAGAAGACTTTATCAGGGATATTTAAGCAATATAATAAGATTCTTAGGCAAGTCACCGTGGCTCAAGCGGTAGCGTCCGTGACTTTGAGGCGTCAGGTTGAGGGTTCGCGCCCTGCCACGGTCTGAAGTTAGCAAGGGCATGCACTCAGGGTAATGATTACATCTGCCAAAACAAGTCCTTCGCAAGAAGGCGACCGTCCTAGCCCTTGGTTGAAAAGGGAGTCCGTGACGTAAAATACGCTTTTAATGATATTCTTAGGCATATAATCTGATTAACTACCGCCAGATTAGATTAGAAATATCGATTTAATAACACGGAAATCTCCAGGAATACTCGTGTTCTATCAATATAGTAGTCCCATTTCCCATTATAAAGGGGGTTGGCCGAGCCAAAGAACACACTTTCACCATGAGCCAAGACACACCTAAATCATTCCTCAAAGCTCGTGGAAGTTATGGAAAAGGTGTTTCTTATGTTATGCTAATCACAAACACATAAATAATGTTTTGTTTTTTTTACAGGTGTGACTGTGGAGATGAAATTGCAACAGGAGAACGTGTAGGAAGGTATCTAGATGATCTATTAGCTGAAGTGGATCCATTAACAAACAGGTGAGAAAGATAATATTTGTTGAATGTTTATTCATGTCTTTGGATTAGGGATTACATCTTAGAGGCCGTCCTGCGTAATTACTACTGTTCTATCTTAACATATTTGGGTGGAGAAGAGCAGTCAAAAAACATCGACTCCATACAAAAGTGGGAAAAGATGTACAGAATAAGAAGGATCATGAAAGTGACTGGAATATATCTCATTAAATAGCATTGTCAGGTCAAGGGTTCGATTCTGGGTCTTTGTTCATACAAGAAACTTCTATCATTTAAAAATTTGGGTCAGATAACGATAAAGACTTTCCAATGCGTTGATTAACGGGTCTCGACATCCGGATTGATAATAAAAAATTGTTTTCCGGTTTGTATCAGTTCTTTTCTGCCGGAAACCAAGTGTGTTATTAGTGTGCTCGCACGTAATATGTGCTTTTGAGACTGAAGACATGATGTTCTGTTGATCCTTTTGACTGTAAATTTATTGGATCAAGTATAAAAAACGACTCCATAGTACCTTAAGGAACCCCACAAATTGTTATATTATGTTAGTTTAGGTTAAGCAATACCCCAGCCTAAACTAACCTAATTTAACCTAACTTAATCTAACCATAATTATTAGGTTAGATTAAGTTAGGTTAAATTAGGTTAGTTTAGGCTGGGGTAATGTTCAACCTAATCTAACATAATATAACAATTTGTGGGGTTCTTTAATGTACTAGGGAGTCGTTTCCTATACTTGATCCAAGAAATTTATAATCACAAGGATCAACAGAACATCATGAATTCAGTCTCAAAAGCACATATTACGTGAGAGTACACTAGTAACACACTTGGTTTCCGGCAAATAAAAACTAAATCAAACCGGAAAACAGTTTTTTGTTATCAACCCGGATGTCGAGACCCACGGAAAAAACTACATACATACACACAAGTACAGACGCACACTCACATATACAAAATCACACATATTAAACAGGAAGAATTGCAGCTGCCGGTAACCTCTATTCATATAAAGACTTTTAACGAAGTACTTCCTCCGTGTTCCCCTGCGTGTCGTAAATATCGACTAATTGGGGCGGAGTGAGGAACTGGGAATCCTTCCCTCTGTATTTTCTTCACGCAATTGGTGAAAGTATCTTGCTTTGACTCAGCCACCCCCTTTATGAGGGGGATTATGGGTCTTGTATGTATCAGTTTTACGTCATGGACTCTCTATTCTATTAAGGGCTAAGACGATCCCTTCTTGCGAAGGACTTTAGTTTTTGACAAGTGTGACTGTTACTCTAAGTGAATGCCCTTTCTAACCTCAGACTAAGGAAGGCTTTGAACCCACGGATCTGACGAATCAAAGTCGAGAGCGTTTCTACTCGGCCATGGTGTCCATATGGCTCTTGTATGTAAATACATACGTACATACATGGCCCCATTTCCCCTTGTAAGGGGGTGCCCGAGCCAAGAAGCACGCATTCACCACGATCCACAAATACCTCAACGACTCCTCTCAGCTCCTTGGGGATAAAAGGTTGCCACATATCCCCCATAGATAGATAAGATAAAACAAGCAAACAAACAAACAAATAACCTGTTTTAATTGGTTTCCAATTTCAATTCTTCAGGAGTGTTCAGGAGCGGATAACAGACTTTCACCCTTCCTTGGCCGTAGACTTCCTAACGCAGCAGGAGCAACGGGGACATCGGTGCTCAGTGACTCCAGGTCTCTTCTCCATCAGGCATCGCAACGCCATCTGGCAGGAAGCGGAAATAGGACGACAAACATTCCTGGTTTATGGAGCTTACTATGACGACAGGGATAAAGAAGGTAAGGTGTGGACAAAGGAAGGGAGGGAGAGGGAATAATAAGTGACAAAGGAGGAGGAGGAGGAGGAGGAGGAGGAGGAGGAGGAGGAGGAGGAGGACGACAACATATAAAAGAAGAAAGAGAGAAAATATACATGAAGGAAGAAGAAGAAGAAGAAGAAGAAGAAGAAGAAGAAGAAGAAGAAGAAGAAGAAGAAGAAGAAGAAGAAGAAGAAGGTGATTCTTAACTTCTCTCTGCAAGAGCCTCTTTGGAGATAAGAAGAAGGTAGTAGTGTACCTGTTAACCTAGCAAGATCAGCGAGTACAAAATTAGCTACACACAAGTGACTTAATTCACCTTACATGGGATGGCCGAGTCAAAGAAACACATTGACTTTTCTGAAGGTCTAAAGGTTTGTTGGGTGATGAGGTATGGGACAGGAACATATGGAGAACACTGGCCCGAAACATCGACCCCACATAAAAGTGGGAAAAGATGTAGACGAAGAAGAAGAAGAATAAAAAGGGGGGATTCCTAGTCCTCCTGCTCCACCCCATTCAGTCCAGTTTAACAAAAATCTGGTGATGTTTTAAGACCCCCAAGGAAGAAATTGCAGAGAGAGAGAGAGAGAGAGAGAGAGAGAGAGAGAGAGAGAGAGAGAGAGAGAGAGAGAGAGAGAGAGAGAGAGAGAGAGAGAGAGAGAGAGAGAGAGAGAGAGAACAGGACAAATATCCCAACCCGCAGCATTCATATAAGAAAATAATAGTTGTAATTAACATTTCTCGTGAAGTACATATTATTGAGTAGAAATTGTTAACATATTCAATTAAAGGTTGACCAGATATTACTTTTACAGAGGGGCCATTCGTGCGAGTTCTAGTTATGGTGGAGTCAACATGGCCGCCGACGCCAACATGTCACATGTGGTACAAAAACGAGGTCGTCCCTACTGCAACAAAAGCCGTTAATGTCGGTAGGTCATACGAGGTCATTACGAGGTCATATGATACCGAATCAAAGAGAGATATATTAAAGACGGGATTAATTTTGAATATGTAATGTGTGTGATTACCTAACTGTGCTTACGGGAAAGAGCCCAAAGCTCGTATCTTCCCGTCTCCTCATCGGTTCCATTTTATACTTAGTCATACTTATCATACCTGTCCTTAAAACTATGGATTGAGATAGCATTAACTACCTCCTCGCTTAGCCAATTCCAATTACCAACTACTCTTACACTGAAAAAGTATTTCCTTACATCCTGCAAACAAGTTTTCTTACGAAGCTTCAAACTATGACCTCTAGTTCTAGAGCCAGCCATATCAAAATATCGATCCCTATCCACTCTATCATAACCATGAAGGAATTTAAAGACTGTCACCATATCCCCCCTCACTCTTCTAGCTTCGAGAGATGGTAAGTCTAATTCCCTCAGCCTCTCATCATAACTGAGATTGCGTATTTCTGGCACCAGTTTCGTGGCATGTCTTTGAACTTTTTCAAGCTTAGCTATGTGCTTTTTCAAGTACGGATTCCAAAAGGGGGCTGCATATTCCAGTTTTGGCCTCACATAGGTTACATAAATATTTCTGAACATTTCCTTGTCCATGTGCCTGAAGGCTACCCTTACATTTGATAAGAATGCATATGCTGACCTTACTATGCCATTTATATGTATTTCTGGAGACAAATCTGCCAGTATGTTTACTCCTAGATCTCTCTCATTTTCTGTCTCTTGAAGTTGTACTCCAGCCACCGAGTAGTCAAGCTTGGGCCTTCTTGCACTTGTACCCATTCTCATTACCTTACATTTTGAAGTATTGAATTTCATTAGCCACTTTTCTGACCACTCATGCAGATTATTTAGATCCTCCTGAAGTTCTCTACCATTGTTCTCGTTTTTCACTTTCTTCACAATCTTTGCATCATCTGCAAACATATTCATGAATGAATTTACAGACTGGTAGGTCATTTACATATACAAGGAACAAAAGTGGCCCTAAAACTGAACCCTGTGGAACTCCACTACTAACTCTTCTCCATTCAGACACTGAGTGTCTTACTCTAACCCTCTGTTCCCTTCCTTCTAAGTAAGTTTTTATCCATTCTAAAACATTTCCACCTATTCTAGCCATTGATTGCAGCTTCCTATTAAGTCTCCCATGTGGAACAGTCTCAAACGCTTTCTGGAAGTCTAGGAATATGCAATCTGCCCAGCCCTCTCTTTCCTGTAAGATTTGGCTTACCTCATCATAAAATTCTAATAAGTTTGTTACTGTTGATCTACCTTCTCTGAAGCCATGTTGCCTCACTGACAAAAAGTTGAATGATTCCAAGTGAAGAGAGATATGTTTCCTTAGTAGTTTCTCCATAACTTTGCAAACTATGCTGGTCAAGGAAACTGGTCTATAGTTCAGAGCCGTATCCCTCCTTCTCTTTTTGAAGATAGGTATCACATTTGCTTGTTTCCAGCATCTTGGAATCTCCCCCGATTCCAGTGACTCCTTAAATATGATACTTAGTGCACTGATATTGTGTTTGCGCATTTTTTAAGCACATGAGGGGATATGTCATCAGGACCTGTAGCTTTATGAACATCTAAATCCATCAGCGCTTTGCATACCTCTGTGGCTGTAAGGTTGATGTTCTCTAATACCGGTCCTTGAGCTTCTATCACTGCAATCTGAGGGGGTGGGGTATTTTCTACAGTAAATACTGACTGAAACTCCTTGTTCAATTCTTTGCAGATCTCTTCATCCGTCTCAGTGATGCTTCCATCCGCTCTCTTTAGCCTTAAAACCTGTTCTTTTACCTTCAGTTTTCCTCTGATAAAGCTGTGGAAAAGCTTGGGATTTTCTTTAGCCTTCCTGGTGATGTCCCTCTCATAGTCTCTCTCTGCCTCTCTCCTTTTACTTAGGTAGTCATTTCTTGCTCTTTTGTAGGTTTGCCAGGCATTTATGTTTTTTCTCCTCCTATACCTCTTCCAGCATTTGTCTCTCCACTCCTTAGCTCTTTTACACCCATTATCGAACCATTTCTCTCTGGCATGAATTACACCTACTTTGGTGACAGGTATGCAGCAATCTACTATCTTCCCATATTTCTCACAAAAGATGTCATACATTTCTTGTACAGATTTGTTGTAAAATAAGGTTCTCCAGTCAATAACTGCAAAAAGCTCATTCATTTTGATGTAATCTCCTTT
>JAXCGZ010002000.1:90000-112500 GCA_037179515.1 Halocaridina rubra | reverse complement strand
CACTTGAGAAGGGGTCTAGTTTGGACTCTGAAAAATCACAGTTATTTTATTTTTCTTCTAATATTACTTTACTGGTGGGTTTGACTGCCATTTAATATTGCATTTTAAAATCTTGGTCGACATATCAAAGTATGTTTAATATGAACAGTAATTCTACTTAAGAACCCTACATATATCATTGTTATTTGCATTTCAAATATGTAATTAAAAATGGAATTTTTTTTTATATTTTTATGCATATCCAAGAGGTTTAATTCATAACAAAGAGCACCCATTTATGTGTGTGTGTGTGTGTGTGTGTGTGTGTGTGTGTGTGTGTGTGTGTGTGTGTGTGTGTGTGTGTGTGTGTGTGCGTGTGTGATTACCTAATTTTTATTACCTAGTTGTGTTTACGGGAAAGAGCCCAAAGCTCGTATCTTCCCGTCTCCTGATCGGTTCCATTGTGTGTGTGTGTGTGTGTGTGTGTAAAATCGGTTGTAATATTCATTTATTTTTTTTCCTTTCAGAGATAGGTACTAACAAAAAATTGCACGTGAATTTCTTGGCATCATTCCAAGTTTTGACTGAACTGTTTACTTGTAGGTTGTATCGCTTGTAAACCACGCTTGTGGCACTTCGACCAATGCCCTAAAAATCCATCAAGAATATTCCGAGCCCAAGAAGTCACTGGCTGTGTGCCACAAATTTGTTTACAATCCAGCGAGGGATTTCTCTATAAGGTTGGTGGAAAAATGCAAAATTTTCTTTTATTCTATCTACCTTGGTTGTCTCCCACAATTGGGGGGTAGCCGACATAAAAAAAACAATAAGGGGACTACTTTGCTCTATGGGCAATGAGGAGGGAGCAAGCGACCGTTCAGATGGCACTGCTGGAGTGCCACAGCCCATCCTTCCGGCTCTTCCACAACCTGTGTCGCTTCATAAATGCCAACTCCCTTACTGCCCCTATCACAGGGCTACCTCTGTAAGATGCAGCCCCATGGTAACAGCAGATGCCCATCAGAGCTGCGTCACAATCGCTAGCCACTCATTCCTATTCCTAGCACACTCTGTTGCTTCCCTCACATCCATCCTCCTATCATTCAGGGTTCTCCTTACTCCATCCATCCACCTAAACCTAAGCCTCCCATCAACTCTCGCAGTCATCACCTTTTTCAGCAGTCTTTCATCATCCATCCTTTCCACATGGCCAAACCATCTCAGAACATTCATATCTACTTATATACGAATTAATTTTTTTATGAGTATGACAACACAGTGTTGAGAAGAAAAACACAGAGTGGAGGAAAACAGATGGGGGAGTGTTGTGACTTGTCAGATGAGATGGGATAATAAATGTTACTGATTCATTCATACACTGATCCTCTGAGTGTATTTACACAACGAACAAGTCCTTTTTCGAAATTCCGTAATGTTCCGGTTTTACGTCACGGACTCCCTTTTCTACTAAGGGCTAAGATGGTTGCCTTCTTGCGAAGGACTTGTTTTGGCAGATGTAATCGTTGCCCTGAGTGCGTGCCCTTGCTAACCTCAGACCGTGATCGAATTTCCGTAATAAGTTCTTATATTTTCTAAACATCTGGTGTTTTTTTTACAGGCTAGTTGAATGGATAGAAGCCCTCCGAGCGTGGGGAGTGGACCATCTCACAATATATGAAGCCGCTTCTCACCCTAATGTCAAAAAGGTTCTCACTTATTACCAGACACTTGGCTTTCTCTCTCTCCTGCCCTGGACTAGTCCTGGATCCGAACCGCAGTCACCTTATCTCTATAGGATTCTCTATGACACACAGAGGCAGGTATCAATAAGTCACGACGAATATTATAAGTAACACCGGGACGGGCAAAGAAAATTACCCTAATCGGGCCCAGGCACCAAAAATACATGAGTGTAAAAAGCAGTAGCTTAAGGTCAAGGTAGAAATAAGAGAATGATAATTAATAAGAAAAGGACAGACTGAAAGAATAGTTATAGAACGATGACCTAGAAATATGAACATGTTTAGAGGCATAGCATAATTGTCTGTAATTGTCTTATAAATTTGATGTTCTTGTTCCGGTTTTACGTCACGGACTCCCTTTTCAACCAAGGGCTAGGACGGTTGCCTTCTTGTGAAGGACTTGTTTTGGCAGATGTAATCATTACCATGAGTGCATGCTCTTGCTAACCTCAGACCGTGACGGGGCGCGAAGCCTCGACCTGATGCCTCAGAGTCGCGAACGCTACCGTTTCAACCACGGTGACTATAGTCTCTAAATAAGTTACTCCAACAAATTTACTTTCAAAAAAGGCCAAAGTAAATGTTTCCATATTTTTCAGGTATGTTCTATTTACCGATGAGAACGTGCCTTACACTGACTGCCTACTACGTCACATTGGCACCCATCAGTACATTGGCGTCTGGGATGTGGACGAGTTCATTTTACCCTCTACAGAAGCCTCACTGCCCAAGATGATGAAGAAAGTGAGGGCCAAAGCATCCGAACAGGGTCTCACACCCACTTCCTACCTGGCACGTTGTACTTATTACTTCGATGACTTGCAAGAAGAGCCAGACGGGAAACTACCAGAATACTTTCACATGCTCAGGCACATAAAGAGAACAGTGAAGTTCACCCCACCCAGAGTCTTCACAAAAGCCATCCACGACACTTCTTACGCCTTAGGCCTACATGCACATTTTGCCCTTCTTAACCTTAAAGGGGAAGTGAGTCGTGACCATGAACTTTACCACATGTATCCTGCCAGTGAGGCCCAACTGGCACACTATAGGCACCAGTGCCAAGGGGAAGATCAAACTGAATGTAAGACTTTGTTCAGACCACATGTTGTTCGTGACACCACAATGTGGAAATACAAACATCAAATCGTCCAAAATACTACAAAGGTTTTAGTCACTTTAAAACTCACAACTCCATAAAACAAAGAAATTGTTCTGGTTTTACGTCACGGACTCCTTTTCAACCAAGGGCTAGAACGGTTGCCTTCTTGCGAAGGACTTGTTTTGGCAGATGTTATCGTTAATCTGAGTGCATGCTTCTTGCGAAGGACTTGTTATGGCAGATGTAATCGTTACCCTGAGTGCACCTAGTGCCAAAATGTAGACACTAAAGGATAAATTATTTTCCTTAAATTTATCTTAGCAATATATTTTCAGTTTCTACGAGAATATTTCAACAATATAAATATTAAATTTCTTTTAATATATCAAAAGCACTCAATTTTTTTTTATTAATTAGTATAAAAAAGGGCTTAAATTAATGATAACTGAACTATTGTACAAAGAGATAAAAAAATTATTGTAAACAGATCGTAAATAAACTTCTATAGTTAAAATAAAATCTTATATATGGATTAAGTCATAATTTAACTATTATATAGTTTAAAAATAAGTTCCATTTTGAATAAATATTTAAAATAAGTTTTGATATATTCATTAATCCCTAAATTAATTAAATTATGTACGTAATTAATTTACAAATGGTTAATTATTTCATTAAAATGTCTAACTTCCACATTTTGTTTAGATTAATTTATCTGAATTATCAATATTTTGATTAACAGATTGGTACGGCACTGCTAAATATTCAGCTATTTCTACAAGAACACACACACACACACACACACACACACACACACACACATACATACATACATACATACATACATACATACATACATATATATATATATATATATATATATATATATATATATATATATATATATAATGTTTGCATAAAAAAAACTTACCTAACATCTGTCAACTCAGCAAGTTCAGTGAGTAAGAAAGAAGTGTGAAGTCAATGATGGAACGAGAGGTAGTTTGTCATAAACTAGAATTCAGTCACGGGTACACACGTCCATACCACAGTTCTCATGCCAAAAATACCAGAAAAGTGCCCAGTAAGGTCAACAGTGCCACCGAATTCTACGTTTAAGGGGGTTTACACGGTCAAACGGTTCGTCGAACGCGGTTCGACAGACAAGTGTTTGAAGTGATGCTTGAACGTGTGAACGGGGTATTTGGTTGTCGAACACGTTCGACAAACGTGTTCGACAACCAAATATCACAAGTTCGAACATCACTTCAAACACTTGTCTGTCGAACCGCGTTCGACGAACCGTTTGACCGGGTAAACCGCCCTTAACACCTGTAGAAAACGATGATATTTAAATTTTGCTAAAACAAAATAAAACGCCAACAGTTTCAGATATTTGCGACAAAAATCATATCCAGAACTCTGAGAAATTACAGCTATATATTTTACTTCTTACAAGAGCTATAATCCTCATTTTAGGGGTGAGGCTGAGTCAAAGACTTGACTCTTTGGATTCGGTTTTACGTCACGAACTCCCTTTTCTACTAAGGGCTAGGACGGTTGCCTTCTTGCGAAAGACTTGTTTTGGCATATGTAATCGTTACCCTGAGTGTATGCCCTTACTAACCTCAGTACTCTTTGTGGGAGGAAAATGCAAAGGAGGTGATTCCAAGTGCCTTATTCCGGTCAATCTAGTCGACTTGTACGACACGTTGGGGAATACGAGGGAGGTTTTCTTGCTCCCCTCAGAGGGGAGAAAATTAAACCTAGATACCTACAAATCATAGACTGGCAGATTTAGATATCTACAGAAATATAATATACAAATCTTAACTTACCATTAACAGTTATACACTTACAGATAATTCATATTTAGTGGCAGCTAAAGGTATCTATAGATATCATTATCTTATAATCTTAGTAAAGATCCCAGTCTACACATACACATGTAGTCACCGTGGCTCAAGCGGTAGCGTCCGCGACTCTGAGGCGTCAGGTCGAGGGTTCGCTCCCCGTCACGGGCTGAGGTTAGCAAGGGCATGCACTCAGGGTAAGGATTACATCTGGCAAAACAAGTCCTTCGCTTGAAGGCAACCGTTCTAGCCCTTGGTATAAAAGGGAGTCCGTGACGTAAAACCGGAACTAATGGTATCAGTAGATACCATTATCTTTTAAACTTAGTAATGATCACAGTCTACATATACACATCTCATAAACGATTAAAAAAAAATTTGGTTTATATTGAAACTATGAACATCCACCATAACAAATTATTAAGACCTATTCAACCAATAATCATAAAATAGTGAAAAACTCGAATATTCGTAACTAATAATATTCTGTGAATCTAGTAAAAAAAACTAGAATTGATAATAAATAAATAAATAAATAAATAAATAAATAAAAAATGTGTAATAATTTAGAGTAGAAGTCTTAGATACTTATAAAGAACATCTGATAAATACTTTCGGCTTATTACGTGTAATTTCCAACTCTATGAAATCATATGGACGAGACGGATTGAGTTAATAAAACTCTTAACTCATGTCATAAGCCAAAAGTAATTTAGACATTTGCCTAATGACTTCCGCAATGTGATGTACCTATGGCCATTAAATTACTTTAATTTTATGCATAAAAAAAAGACATTATCAAAACAATGGCCCAAAAGTTACTGATAACAGTAAGAAAAATAAACGAAAATATAGATGTGTAAAGAAAGTTATTTAATAACCATATCAAACATATTTTGGGCATTAGTTAAAAAAAATCGATATAAAATCAATAGTATTAATAAGACACAGAGAGAAATAGCTGCTGAAGTGACGTCATAATTAGAGTATGAGACATGGATAAATTAGTGGCACCCGGGACACACGATTCAGTCCAGTGCCGACTCCTGGATCGACATGTGGTGCCGCACGTGCTTTCTCCTCCTTCTAGTGGGTTGCATATTGAGCCAGACTTTGGCGTTCAACTATGGTCACAAGGAACGTGGAAAGATAGCTGAATGGTCAAAAAATCAGGTGAGATATGATCCTCTTAGCTATTTTGTAGCCCCAGTTAGAAGTTTCCCAATTTTCCCTCGTCAAACTGAGGCCCGATTTCTTAGACAGTGTAAAGCTAGGATACCATATTGTTAGCTAGACACACACAAATGAATTTCATAAACGCATCTGACGCGGGTCTGTGTATGGGCTAGGATCCCGTACGGGATCTTAGCCCATACACAGAACCGCGTCAGATGCGTTTATGAAATCCATTTGTGTGTCTAGCTAACTAACAATATGGTATCCTAGGTTTACACTGTTTAATAAATCTGGCCTGAAACTCACAAAAGTCCTTAAGAGAGAATGCATTGAAAAAACACAAAATGCAAAAATAATATATAACATGTTTTGTGTCCTAGTCAGTGCTACATCAGCTGGGGAACAAATAGTATTTGATGTAGAGGGCCAAATTGGAACATAAAAATTCGTATAAAAGATGCATATCATCAGTGCCAAAACTTTCCTATAGGCACTAGTATGCAGTGAGCAACTGGCTCTTACAGAAGGCTTGATGAAGGGAGCTAATCACTATTTTTGGCAAGAAGAGCTCTGACTGACCAACTAATAGAACTAACTTTATTGTGCTTGTACACATGCAACAATTATGACAAATAATAAGTGAGCCACTTTGTTGTGCAACAGTTATGACTAATAATAAGTGAGCCACTTTGTTGTGCAACAATTATGACTAATAATAATTGAGCAACTTTGTTGTGCAACAATTATGACTAATAATAAGTGAGTAACTTTATTGTGCAACAATTATGACTAATAATAAGTGAGCAACTTTGTTGCACAACTCAAGATTTTGGTTGCACAGGTCACTAAGCTTGTTCTTCTTTAAGAAACACTTGCCTTATGTAATAAAACTTTTGAAAATATATGAGGATCTGGTCACTTACAAAGGCTTAAAATTGGGTTTATTTTAATCATTTATCTTATCAGTACCATCATGATTAGCAACAGATTCATATTTACATGGAGATTAATTTATGTTTGTCTGGGATACAAAGACTATTTTCGGATATCTATGATAATTTTTTAAAGTGTTTAGTATTATAAAAAATTATTAAGTATAATAAAATATATATTAGAGACTTATGATTAATAAATTTTATAATTAATCTCTTTATTACATTTGAACCAAAATTTATTAAACAAATTTATTTTTTAGTTTTTTAGTTTTTTATATATATATATAATTTCTGTAATGTGTATACCTTGCCGGCTTCTAAATCTTGTTTCAAATGCAGACTTTGTAGAAAAAAATTAAATCTATTTTTATGTAATAAAAAACAAGGATTAGCATGACAACATCATGATTAATTAACTAAATATAAAAAAAATTACTACTGATTAACTTAAATATGCTTAGATTAAACTAGGTAAAGTTACTTTGCATCATAAAAAAAAAACTCATAAACTAGAGAATAATTTTACTTAAAACTACCCAATTATTTTCCTAGTTTGACATTTAATCTTGTCTCCACAGGTCGAGGAAAATGCCAAGCTCCTGCGTCAGCACCGAGAAGCTCTGGTAGAGGAGACAACGCCAGAATTCTGGAGAAATGTCAATCTCAGATCCAATGATATGGCAAAAGAAAACGAACTTGAGGAGTCTAAAGAAAACGGGAAGAGAGACAACGGTCGCAATTTCAAACCAAGTGGCCCCGCCCATCAACCACATGAATTACCCATTGCCATCAAACCTTACAGGGTTGAGCACCAGAAAGACAATTCAGTAGAAACTGATCAGTTGGAGAGGGAGGATGGATATCGCCAGTACAGACCAAATGGTCCAGAACATAAGCCACATGAATTACCCATCGCTATTAAGCCATACAGAGTTGATACAAATATGGACGAAGATGGAAAAACAGATGAGGAACCAATGAGAGAAGTTGACATTTCTGAAACTGATGATGGGTCAAGTCAGTTGAAAACAGAGCACAGAACACCTATTCTCAATATAAAACATGAGTTTATGTAAGTATATATAGCATTATTAATAAATATGTCATTAAAAGATGGTTTTTAATTGTAATTACTTGTATATTTATTTGTTCATGTATATAAATCATGAAAAGTGAAAATTAGTAAAGAATGTCCCACACAAGTTTTCGAAATTTTCAACATTCTATCTATCTACCTTGGCTGTCTCCCTCAATTGGGGGGTAGCCGACATAAAAAGAAAAGAAAATAAGGGGATTACTTTGCTCTATGGGCCATGACGAGGGAGCTAGCGACCGTTCAGATGGCACTGCTGGAGTGCAACAGCCATCCTCCTGGCTCTTCCACAACCTGGTCGCTTCATAAATGCCAACTCCCCAACTGCCCCTACCACAGGGCTACCTCTGTAAGATGCAGCCCAGTGGTAACAGCAGATACCCATCAGAGCTGCGTCACAATCGCTCGCCACTCATTCCTATTCCTAGCACGCTCACTTGATTCCCTCACATCCATCCTCCTATCATTCGTTTGTTTACACATATAGTAATGTTTAGGGGGCCAGACTCTTTACCCTTTTTACAAATGACTAAATATAACCAAGTTAGTGTCAATTAATCTCAATAACAGTATTAACAGCTAGGCAAATATTAGTAATTCAGTGTTAGGAAAAAGAGTATTTAATGTTTACAAAAATACTTACAGGTTTCCCAGTGTGGATGCTTTCTCGCGAGAAGACGGAGTGCCAGTCATTGAGGAGAGAGAGGGCGTGCCAATGGACACACGACCCCTAAGTCTCAGAGAGAGTCCAAATCCATCAACGACTGACCTTGGTAAGATTAATAATGATAATAATAATAATAATAATAATAATAATAATAATAATAATAATAATAATAATAATAATAATAATAATAAAATGATAAAACATTTAAGAAAATATCAATGGCTCACAAACCAAATATTAAATGCAATTTATATAATGATATTTTTCAATATATAGGGAGTAAAAACTGCCTTAGAGGTATATATCAAATGGGGCATGTCAAAACTGCCCTTTTAAAACATATCATTTAAAAACTACAACCACCTAACCAAATGTGTTTTAATATGATGTATAATTGACATCAAACATATAAAACTCCCAGCTACAATAATAAAGGAAATGATCTATGTCAACATTCGAAATGTGTTGTGACACATTTCTAATAAAACAACTCAAAATTCTACAGCCACATATCTAGTTATAATAAAACATATCGATTCTGCCAACCTACATATATATTCAATATGAAAAATAATATAAAATCTGCCGAGCCAAAAGTATATTTCAAATAAACCAGTTAAAATAACTTTACCACAAATGTATGTCAAATAAAACATATAACTGCCTATACACACACTCACACACACGCACGCACATATACGAGCACACACACGCACGCACGCACATACACAAACTCACACACACATAATGCATCCTTAATATTTTCCAAGAGCGCCATGGTAACCTAGCAACGGTGTGCGGTGGAGTCTTCACAGACATCAGCGGGATAATAAGCTCGCCTGATTATCCTTTCAACTATCCAGCCAGCATCAAGTGTATCTATAGGATCATAGTAAGTCGATCACTTTATTTATTCCTATGTTTCTCCTTTTCTTATCTTCCTCTAACGAAGAATGAAAGCATACGAGGGGGTTCTGGTAGGAAAAAAACAACTGGACCCCTAGGATAGATGTATGCTTTGACTTCGCCATCCCCTTTGCAAACTGGATACGGCTATTCTAATAAAGTTGAACTCTATGTTATTTATTCCTTTGCTTCATTATTTAGCTTCCTCTAACGAAGATTGAAAGCATGCGAGGGGGTTCTGGTAGGAAAAAAACAACTGGACCCCTAGGGTGGCTGTATGCTTTGAGTAGGCCATCCCCTTTGCAAGCTGGATACGGCCATTGTAATAAAGTTGAACTCTATGTAATTATTGCTATGCTTCTCCATTTTTATCTTCCTCTAACGAAGAGTGAAAGCATGCGAAGAGGTTCTGGTAGGAAAAAACGAACTGGATCCCTAGGATGGATGTATGCTTTGACTCGGCTGACCCCTTTGCAAGCTATATACGGCCACTGTAATAAGATAGACTAGTTTGCTTCAATACCTTTGAAAATTTCAATATGAGTTGGCAAATTGCTTGAGAAGGAGAGAGAGAGAGAGAGAGAGAGAGAGAGAGAGAGAGAGAGAGAGAGAGAGAGAGAGAGAGAGAGAGAGGAGAGAGAGAGAGAGAGAGAGAGTTCTGTACAATGATAATCAAGTATTACTGCAATCTATATTATAACATATTTAATGGCATAAACTCCTAATAGTCACACCACCCAATATTATTACTAAGTCTCCTAAGTATGGAATTATGTGTGTAATTTTTGATTCATGGGAGCGATTTGATTCAGTTTTTCCAAAAAATGGACCAATTATTAATAATGTTGATCCGGTTTTACGTCACGGATTCCCTTTTCTACCAAGGGCTAGGACGATTGCCTTCTTGCAAAGAACTTGTTTTGGCAGATGTAATCCTTATGCTGAATGCATGCCCTTGCTAACCTCAGACCCTGACGGGGCGCGAACCCTCGACATGACGTCTCAGAGTCGCGGATGCTACCGCTTGAGTCACGGTGACTACGACCAATTATTAATAAATCAAAGCTTAATTTTTAACTCGTTCTTCTATACATATTACTTAAGTCTACAGCTCATTCATCTTTCCTTTCTCGGTATTTTATTATATAATTTTTTTAATTTTCATTTTGTTGTTATTTAACAATCCTTTTATTATAAAATCATAAAAATTCTTATACTCTTGTCTTTAAAATTAAAAAAAGTGAAAAATAAATTTACACTATTCCCTAGTTCTGCTTTGAAGAACTGCATCCTCAAAGTTAGAATGCTATGTCGTACCTAACCTACCGTGGGACCTTGTTCCACGGAGGCAAAACAGTGCAAACTTTAATGAACAAAAAGAAACTCGGCAAGATAACCACAATAAAAACAAATAAATCCCATCGTAGATAATCATAATTAAAAAATAAATCCCATCGTAGATAACCATAATAAAAACAAATAAATCCCATCGTAGATAATCATAATAAAAACAATAAATTCCATTGTATCTTTGTAGCTACCTGAGGGCTTCACTGTAGGCCTAGACTGCAACGATTTCTCCATTCAGCCTGGAGACAGAGATTGCGAGAACGACTTCTTGGAAGTCTCCGATAATGGAGGAGACAATGAGCCTTCATCAAAGTAAGTCTCTCTGAATTGGTAGCCTCAAAAGTAATGGATTCGGTTTTACGTCACGAACTCCCTTTTTGTACTAAGGGCTAGGACGGTTGCCTTCTTGCGAAGGACTTGTTTTGGCAGATGTAATCTCTACCCTGAGTGTATGCTCTTACTAACCTCAGTCCGTGACGGGGCGCGAACCCTCGACCTGCCGACTCAGAGTCGCGGACGCTACCATTTTGCCACGGAGACTACTGGTAGTCTCAAAAGTAATAAAGTATTTAATGTCCAGAGCATATCCTGAATCAAATGAGTAATCCATTCTCTGCGATTCAAGTCTCTTAATTTGTCCATTTTTCCCCTTTACATAGACCTCTTGTGCTACATTCATCTCCATTTTTCCCCATTCAATGGTGATTTTCCATATTTTCCCAATTCATCTCCACTTTTCCCCATTCAATGGTGATCTTCCATATTTTCCCAATTCATCTCCACTTTTCCCCATTCAACTGTGATTTTCCATATTTTCCCAATTCATCTCCACTTTCCCCCATTCAACTGTGATTTTCCATATTTTTCCTATTCATCTCCACTTTTCCCCATTCAATGGAGATTTTCCATATTTTCCCTATTCATCTCCACTTTTCCCCATTCAATGGTGATTTTCCATATTTTCCCTATTCATCTCCACTTTTCCCAATTCAATGGTCATTTTTCATACTTTCCCTGTTCATCTCCACTTTTCCCCATTCATGTGATTTTCCATATTTTCCTAGTCATCTCCACTTTTCCCCATTCATGTGATTTTCCATATTTTCCCATTCATCTCCACTTTTCCCCATTCAGTGGTGATTTTCCATATTTTCCCAATTCATCTCCACTTTTCCCCATTCAGTGGTGATTTTCCATATTTTCCCAATTCATCTCCACTTTTCCCCATTCAATGGTGATCTTCCATATTTTCCCAATTCATCTCCACTTTTCCCCATTCAATGGTGATTTTCCATATTTTCCCTATTCATCTCCACTTTTCCCCATTCAATGGTGATTTTCCATATTTTCCCTATTCATCTCCACTTTTCCCCATTCAATGGTGATTTTCCATATTTTCCCCATTCAACTATGATTTCCTATTTCCCTATTCATCTCCACTTTTCCCCATTCAACTGCGATTTTCCATATTTTCCCTATTCATCTCCACTTTTCCCCATTCAATAGTGATTTTCCATATTTTCCCTATTCATCTCCACTTTTCCCCATTCTGCTGTGATTTTCCATATTTTCCCTTTGTATGGCACATTCTATGCGCAACGAAAATGAACAAAGATTTTAATTTTGCCATAATTCTTTCCTACTTGGAATGAGTTTCAGAGATCTGTCTATGCACTCCACCCACAGCTTCTCTTGACTTAAAGTTTCTAAGTCACTTGAGTCAGCAACTTTTAGGTACATAGCGACAAGTTCTTGATATAGTTCTGATTCACTATAATTTCTATAATTAATCTTATCTCTTTTGTAATCACAAACATTTTATAAGATTAATTTGTCTAAATTAATAGGTAAACGTTTCATAATGTTCCGTCCCATTTTATGTACAGTATGGCCTCGCATTCGCTAGGTCGACAGATCGGTTCCCGTTCAGGACAGAGAGTTTAAGCAGTTTACTGGGAAGGTTACTGCTGTGGCTGGACACCACAGTGGGGGGGTTGGGGTTTGCACCGGCTGACGCCCGCCAGAGCATGGGCAATGCCTCTGATAGGAGGGCTAAAACAGCAAACTTTAACTTTAACTGTAGTTACCACTGTACATATTTTGATTTTATACTCTCAAAAACCCTTATCAACTGTATCACTTTTCCATTAAGTCAACAGTCTCCAGTACAATGATACAATCTCCTTCAGATACTGTGGCGATAAAGCCATCACAGCGTTTTCCTCAACCAGCAATATGACTCTGGTCTTCCAGACAGATGGAACTTACCAATATCGTGGATTCATGTGCAGATACAGGGCACTTAATCCAGATGGCACAGGTAAGATTAATATCATAGGTAGAAAGTGAATACAGGTAAGGATATTACTTAAACAAATCACTGATTTAGTAACTATTTGAATTTCTAACTATTGATGCTAAGAAAAAAACTTTTTAAATAAATTACGGAACATTCTACCAATGAGACAAACTTCTTTCTACATATGTAGTTTTAGTAATAATTATCACATTCTGAACTATTCATTGTCACTGTTCCTACTGGTGTCACATGCTCAATACTTACAGTACATTTGCCCCACTTTTTACACAGGAGCTGAGGGTACTGTACATGTCAATTCGACCGCTGCTGAGCATACAGTCATATGCACAGGACCTGGCGAGTAAGTCAAAGATACAACTTTCTTATTTTTCTGGCAGTATTGTGAGATTTAATGAGAAATTGAAGGTCATAAATTGGATCAAATCTAAACCTTTACTTGAAGTCTAATATCTTTCAAGTGACAGTTTGGTTGGAAATAAACATAAATGTCTTAATAACTTTTCAACTGTGACTCCTGGCCGGTAAATTTACAGAATTAAACTTACTGGTTTTTCATTATCTCTCCACAAGTGAATGTTGTCCTGGCAAATGGACAAGTATTTAAACAAACATCCACTTGTTTGAATAAATCATTCCACACACAAGGGTTGTGCTAGTGAAGATATATCGTTAAATGTCTGCATAATTAAACAATCTCTTAGTTTCTGATATCTTTTTACAAGTAATGGTTATACAGACATGTGAATATTTATCAAACATTTGCTGAGACTAATATTGTATCCAAATGTAAATATTGGGTTGAAAGTGAACAGAATTAATCATTTATATTTACTGCATTTTTAATCTCAAGTGAGTGTTGGCCTGATAAATGCACTTGTCTGATATCAATTTCACATGCAAAGGTTGGGATGACAAGTGCATATAATCAACTATTCACTTATCTTGTAATAATTTTCCACAAGCGATGGCTGGGCAGGCAAATGTGGTGTCAGCAACACAATCTCTTCAAGAATCGTTGGTGGTTACATTGTTAGAGAAAATCAGTTTCCATGGATGGTAAGAAGAACACTTTAAGTGTAATTTTTTTTTAGTTTCTAAGCTTTCCCTCATCAGGTAAACCCAATTTATATGTAAAAAGACTTTCTTGGATAACAGTATTGTTATTATCACGGTTTAATAGTGAATACATATACTTAATGCCACGTAAAATTTTATCAAGTTGATTAAAGGTCGACGGGAAAGGTGCTTCCATACAATGGTTGTGCCAGAAAATGCAGACTTTGTCTGTTGTGGTGGTATAATTATCTAAGGCAGCATGACTTTGTAGCTTGCGACAGAAGTTTGAGACACCTAATGTCCTAAAAAGATTTTTGTATATAGCACGGTGTGAAATTACCTAGTTCTAATTACCTAACTGTGTTTACGGGAAAGAGCCCCTTGCTCATAACTCCCTGTCTCCTGGTCGGTTTCATTTTTGTACTTAGTGATGCTTATCATACTTGTCCTTAAAACTATGAATCGAGTTAGCATTAACTACCTCCTCACTTAGCAAATTCCAATCATCCACTACTCTTACACTGAAAAAGTACTTCCTTACATCCTGCAAAAAAGTTTTCTTACGAAACTTCAAACAATGACCTCTAGTTCTAGTGCCAGCCATATCAAAATATCGATCCCTATCCACTCTGTAATAATCTCTATGTGTACCCTAGGTGGCTGTTCTGAAAGAATGTGGAAAGGACCTGGAGCACTACTGCCATATATGCGGAGGGACAGTTATACACAGTCAATGGATATTAACTGGTGCTCACTGTATAGTCAGGTAATGTCTGTTAATAACAATTTGATTCCTTATCTATACAATCCAGGTTCAAGTCCCCAAAGAGGGCAGTATTAATGTGTAATTATATACATGACTGATGGCATTCTAATGTTCTAATAACGAAATCCTTATTCCTTAGTGTACCAGTAGAGACCATAGCGCTTCTCCTCGGAGACCACAACTTGTACACTTTAACGCCATCTCAGAAATTCTTCCGTGTGGAAGCTGTTTACGTTCATCCCGACTTCAACGTACCTTCCCCTCTCAATAACGACGTGGCCTTAGCCAAGCTGCCCCAGAACATGGCTTTTAACAGTAGGTTTTAGATAGTTACTGTATCATGCTTGCATGTCAATTAATCTGTCAACCAAAGCTGACCCAAGTATGTTATATGTTTCACGGATAACCAAAACCGCATATGTTGAATCACATAAGTAGTGGTCAGTTAACCAAGAATCTAAAACAATTGAGTGCTGATGCCTGCTGCCTGTTGTCTATTTTATAAGCAATGTTGGGTGCTGTTTGTGGCTGGACTTACAGTTTATCAGGTCTCAGCACTTTTTCATTATTTCCTTCGTAACTAATCTCGCTTTTCCTTTAAACTTATGTGACAGTGCTTAGTTTTCTATTCAGTTTTAAAATACGTTATCTGTTTAGTCAAGGCTTATGTCAGTATACATGAGCAAATACACACACACACACACACACCCATATATATATATATATATATATATATATATATATATATATATATATATATATATATATATATATATATATATATATATTATAAAAGGTAATGCTAAACACTACTAATGGAAAATGTCCAAATCTTTCTCTCTCAGAATACATAGCACCTATCTGCATCCCTCCTAAGAACCCAATAGACCTGCTAAACCTACTTCCTAGAGACTTTGGAAAAGTATTAAGTACAGCACCTTCGCCAAGAGATTTATCAGGATTCCTTACTAGAGAGAAATTTAGGTAAGTAAAGAAATATATTTATGAAAATGATAAATGATTTCTAATTCATGACACTTGAAGACTTTCTCGAATCATAATTTCTCTTTTTTTTTTTTTACCTCACGGACTCCCTTTTCAACAAAAGGCTATGACGCAAATGGTCGAATAAAAAAAACTTTTTAAATAGCAATTTATGCCCAAAGAACATTTCCCGTTAGTGCTGTAAACTGGGATCGGTGGGTGTCGGGGTGGGATTGCCATGTGATGAAGTGGTTGGGATGAATCAGAGGCGGCTCTCCGACCTCGTGGCAGAATATACTATCCCATTTACCCTGTGGATGACCCACGTTGGGTGACCCACGCTGGGTGATGGGGGGATTGTGGAAATCGTTTATCCTCAAGGAGCTAAGAGGAGTGATCGAGGTATGCTTGGTTTTGGTGAATATTTTTACTTTGATTAGGCCAATCCCTTATAAGGGAGACTGAGGTCATTGCATATGTATGTATGTATGTAAGTATTATTATTATTATTCATTTTAATAGTATTATTCAATAACAATAATATTATTATTACTATTATTAATCTATTATTATTATTATTATTATTATTATTATTATTATTATTATTATTATTATTATTATTATTATTATTGTTACTATTATTTTATTACTATTACTATAATTATTTTTATTATTATTATTATTATTATTATTATTATTATTATTAGTAGTAGTAGTAGTAGTAGTAGTATAGTAGTAGTAGTAGTAGTAGTAGTAGTAGTAGTAGTAGTAGTAGTAGTAGTAGTAGTAGAAGTAGTAGTAGCAGAAGTAGTATCATTATTATTACTATCACCGTAATTATTAGAACATAAATAAGCATATAATTCATTGAATCTATTTATTCCAGCCAGTTCAACGGAAATTCCCTACACACACAAGATCATCCATGATAACTTTGATGGCCGAAATATCACCGTGTTTGGCTGGGGAACAATCAGTGATAGTAAGATTATCCTTGAGTTATTCTTTATCAACAATACAAAAAGAAAAATTGGCACCAATTCCAGTTCTGGTATTTAATTAGTTACACCCATTCCCGATGCCATAGAAGAAAAATATTCCATATTATGAAAATCACATGAATTAATGTTTGTTAAGAAATTAGTTAGGCCAATTGCAGCATTCGTAAAATCACGTGAATTTCTGCTTGTTAAGAATTTAGTTAGGCCAATTGCAGTATTCGTGAAAGTTAGGATAATTGTAGTTTACGAAAATGACACTTATTCCAAGTTGTTATATGAAATTTTACTACAATTCCAGTGCTATATGAAAATCACATGAATTTCTGCTTGTGAAGAAATTAGTCAGGTCAATTGCAGTATTCGTGTAAGTTAGAATAATTGTAGTTTACGAAAATGACACCTATTCCAAGTTGGTATATGAGATTTACTACAATTCCAGTATTATATGAAAATCACATGAATTTCTATATGTTAAGAAATTAGTTAGGTCAATTGCAGTATTCGTGAAAGTTAGATTAATTGTAGTTTACGAAAATGACACTTATTCCAAATTGTTATAGGGAATTTACTACAATTCCAGTGTTATATGAAGTTTACACTAATTTCCCTTTGCAATGAGCGTATAGTAATTCCACTGTGTTGATGAACTACACCAATACCAACTACATTAATTCCAGTGTGATCTAAAAGTAACACCAGTTCCAGTCTGCTGAGTGACACTTTCACCAATTCCAGTTAGTTAGAAATGTTACAGTTACAACAGTCTGTTATGATAATTGCACCAATTCCAATGTGCTTAAGTATGTAACAATTCCAGTCTATTACGCCTTACACCAATTCCAGTCTTGATATGTGACAGTTACACCAATTCCAATCTTGGTATGTAACAGTTACACCTATTCCAGTTTATAACTATTATAAATAAGGGGATTAAGAATACTTCCATTGTGTTCCCCTGCGTGTCGTAAAAGTCGACTAAACGGGGCGGAGAGAGGGGACTGAGAATCCCCTCTTCTGTATTTTCTTCCTGCATAGTCAAGGTATTTTGCTTTGACTCAGTCATCTCCTTAGAAGGGAGAATATGGCGTTAGCATATATATATATATATATATATATATATATATATATATATATATATATATATATATATATATATATATATATAGATAGATAGATAGATAGATAGATAGATAGATAGATAAATAATGCCAATTTGCAATGATAATTAAATTAAATTAATTTTGTAGCGAAATTTAGTAATATGGAATGATGCATATATTCACATTAATAGTTAATAATTAATCTAATTTTTCAACTGCATACAAGGTAATGGTAGGCAAATAGTGGAATAGTATTCACCATGAACTCGGGCGCGAGAATAGGCATGCATTTGATGCTCTGGTTTGTCCTTAAACTGCTACTTTTTCTCTTCGATGTTTTCTTGGTGCCTGGACCGGATTAGGGCATTTTTCTTTGCCCGTCCCGGTGTCACGTTCATTAAAAAAAAAAAAAATAATAATATATATATATATATATATATATATATATATATATATATATATATATATATATATATATATATTTTTTTTTTTTTTTTTTTTTTTTTAATGGACGTGACACCGGGACGGGCAAAGAAAAATGCCCTAATCCGGTCCAGGAACCAAGAAAACATCGGGAAGAAAAAGTAGCAGTTTAAGGACAAACCAGAGCAACAAATGCATGCCTATTCTCGCGCCCGAGCACATGGTGAATACTATTCTACTATTTGCCGACAATTAACTTATATGCAGTTGAAAATTAATACATATTTAGTCAATAGATGGGATAAAAATATTCGTATCTAAGATAAAAGTATCTTTTTAGATTTAATAAATATTCAAAAAGTTATCATTAACAGCATGACTGAATCGAATAACACCTCTCTCTCTCTCTCTCTTTCTTTCTCTCTATCTATCTATCTATCTATCTATCTATCTATCTATCTATTTCTCTCTCTCTCTCTCTCTCTCTCTCTCTCTCTCTCTCTCTCTCTCTCTCTCTCTCTCTCTCTCTCTCTCTCTCTCTCTCTCTATGCAGATAACGACATCTCCCAGACGCTGCGTGGTGTGTCCGTAGAAATCCTACCAAATGCCGAATGCGATTATTATTACGGAGTTATGACCGATACAATGATGTGCACATCCGGATACGGTGGACAAGGACCTTGCCAAGTAAGCATATGAATATATATGAATTATAAATACCTAACCTAGGTTAGGTTAGGTTAATCTGCCTTTTGCCAGACTAATCACCTAATTAACATGAAATGCCTATTCTCGGATTTGATTATTCTCGGATTGATTATTAATGTCATTAATATTATTATTATTATTATTATTATTATTATTATTATTATCAGTAGTAGTAGTAGTAGTAGTAGTAGTAGTAGTAGTAGTAGTAGTAGTAGTTGTAGTAGTATCACTGTTATTATTATTATTATTATTATTATTATTATTATTATTATTATTATTATTTTAATTTATGACAGGGAGACAGCGGTTCACCAGCGCAGATGAAGATGGTAGATGGTCGGTGGCTCCAAGTGGGAGTCTTGGCGTTTGGCGCCGCTTATGGCTGCGAAGTGGGTTATCCATCCGGGAATGTGTTGCTGCCCTTCTACGTGGATTGGATTGAATTCGTAACTGGATTTGATTTCTCGGAATATTACTAAACACGGACTCCAGACCCTGGCAAAATGGAAACGACTACGGCAAAATGGAACTAGACTGGCAAAATCGAATGAAGAGTTTTTTTAATTAATATTCTGTTAATTTTACCAGCAAGTAATATGCTTCACTCCCTAAGCTTTTGTTTTTGAATAATAGCTAATTTTTAATTTGATTAAAGTATGGTCTTTAGAGTTCTAAAGAGCTAATAATAATAATAATAATAATAATAATAATAATAATAATAATAATAATAATAATAATAATAATAATAATAATAATAATAATAATAATAATAATATTACTTTTATTATTATTATTATTACTATTATTATTATTATTATTATTATTATTATTATTATTATTATTATTTTTATTATTATTATTATTATTATTATTAACAACGAGGTGTTTAAAAAACGAAGAAAAATCCAAGAATTAAACACAATTAATCCAGCAAAATTCAAAATAAAATTCATTAAATTCCAAAAATACAAGCTAATATATATATTAATTATCATCTTTTTCTATATCTAATAATAATTTAAAAACCAAAATACGGGGAAAATGAAATTTTATATTTCATGTAAAAAAATTTTTTTTTTACCGTATATATAAAAAAAAATCGCGACTTTCCAGAAAAAAATATTAAAGAAAGGAACTTATATATTAATTATAATTATAATTATGAAAAAAAATTATATAAAAAAGATTATATAAATGAATAATTATATCCTTGCTTGGGTGTAGGTTACCTTAATTCTATTTAAGAAATACATATAAAAAGATTTAAGTAGGGAAAAATCTAAAAAAAAAATTCTTAGAATTTTCAAATTCTTGAACACAAATATAGCGATTTTTATGGTAGCCATAAATACTATCCATGAAACGAAAACTGAGAATTTAATAACGATAACAAAAAAAAACTAGAATTTTTTTTTTACTGGAAACCTAATTCCGAAATATATTAAAAATGGAAAAAAATCAGCTTATGGGAGGAAAAATAATTCTAAATCTTTCCTAGAATTTATTTGTAAAAACACAAAACAAGTACTACAATAATTATAGAATTGTTGTTGTTCCGGTTTTACGTCACGGACTCCCTTTTCTACCAAGGGCTAGGACGGTTGCCTTCTTGCGAAGGACTTGTTTTGGCAGATGTAATCATTACCCTGAGTGCATGCCCTTGCTAACCTCAGAATATTTTAGTTAAGTTAAGGCTATAACTTTGTACATAAAACGGAGCTATCTGTGATATATTAATAAATTGTTATATATACTAATAAAATTTTTGAGTGTGTTGCTTATAAAAACAGTATTTTATTACTAACCTCGTTTGTTCCGGTTTTACGTCACGGACTCCCTTTTCTACCAAGGGCTAGGACGGTTGCCTTCTTGCGAAGGACTTGTTTTGGCAGATGTGATCGCTACCCTGAGTGCATGCCCTTGCTAACTTCACACCGTGACGGGGCGCGAACCCTCGACCTGACGCCTCAAAGTCACGGACGCTACCGCCTGAGCCACGGTGACTACTATATATCATTCTTATAAACAAATGACATAATAATATTTGATACCATTGCTATCACAAGTAAATCCAATTTAATCTTTTTTTTTTAAACTTAAAAGATATATTGAAGAAACTTCGGAATAAAACACATCATAATAAAACGCTAATAAACGGTCAGAGAATAAATTAGAAGATAAATATGTATATGTATATAGAAGATAAAAAGAAAATAAGAAAACACGTGTATTTTTGTATCTACTGCTACTTGTTTCATCTATCTACTACTTGCTACTTACTCTACTGCTACTTGTTTCATCTATCTACTATTTGCTACTTACTCTACTGCTACTTGTTTCATCTATCTACTACTTGCTACTTACTCTACTGCTACTTGTTTCATCTATCTACTACTTGCTACTTACTCTACTGCTACTTGTTCCATCTATCTACTACTTGCTACTTACTCTATTGCTACTTGTTTCATCTATCTACTACTTGCTACTTACTCTACTGCTACTTGTTTCATCTATCTACTACTTGCTACTTACTCTAAGAGAAAAATACTAACAGAAAACAAGTAAATACACTTAAAAAATACTCACTGTTAGTTAAAGTAATTCTATTTTAATAGAAAAAAAATGCTGGGGTTTATTTACCTAAAGAAACATTAACAAACTAATCAAACCTTAGTTCCGGTTTTACGTCACGGAATCCCTTTTCTACCAAGGGCTAGGACGGTTGCCTTCTTTCAAAGGACTTGTTTTGGCAGATGTAATCATTACCCTGAGTGCATGCCCTTGCTAACCTCAGACCGTGACGGGGCGCGAACCCTCGACCTGACGCCTCGGAGTCGCGGACGCTACCGCTTGAGCCATGGCGAGTACTAACAAACTAACCAAACCTAATGTCACAAATTTCATGAGAATTAACTTATTATATCAGGTTAGGTTAGGTTAGGTTAGGTTTGAGCATGTTAGATTAATTACATAAACTAAATTCTAAGGACTATGAATCACTTTAGTGGCACTTATTAAAATATAAATAAAACAGTAGTTTTATGTAATAAGCAGCACAAAATGAAAGTGGGAAAAATCAGCCTCCTGACTAGTAAAGTGGTAATGTGCTGGCCTCACATTCGCGAGGTCGAGGGATCGCGCCTCGTCCAGGCAAGAGAGTTTAAGCTGTTTACTGGGGAGGTTACTGCTGTGGCTGGGCACCACAGTGAGGGGTTTGGGCCTGTGCCGGCTGGCGACCGCCCTACGGGTCCTCCATGACCCGTTCCACTCATTCTTGGGTGGAGAATCTAAAACAACTGGGAAAAATCACTGATAATTGCATCTGCTGCTAACTGTCGA
>JAXCGZ010002000.1:55000-85000 GCA_037179515.1 Halocaridina rubra | reverse complement strand
GAGTGTTAGCATTAGTTCGGTCGCATAATGTACAGGAGGTGTACTGTGGCATATCTAGAGTCTGGGAGACCTGCCATAAAGGCCGATACCCCATTCTGAGCCGAGCACTAACTACATTGTTTTTCCGCACCATTAACCCGCGTCTGCGATACTTGTAGCGACTGTGAAGGAAGTGATCATGGTGCTGTATGGACACACTGTTGGCCCTCTCCGTGTCCCTGTGCTGGACCGTCATGGCAAACCCAGCTGAGTAGATGATGTTACGTAGGCATCGGAGGGAGGGCTCAGCGTCCACAGCATGCCCATCCAGCATACAGGCCGCCTTGGCAAGACGATCCGCTGTGTCGTTGCCAGTCAGCCCAATGTGGGATGGAGTCCACACAAATGACACAACAAGAGAAGCATCCCGAGCGGCTGCGAGGCGACATAGTATATCTCCCACAGCACGGCCACAGATAGGTCTTGGCGAGGATAGGGCTTGTAGGGCCGATTGGGAGTCACAAATTATTACCCCATTCACTCGTCGTCGAACAAGGAGAGTCACGGCATCCAAGATGGCATTCAGTTCACAGTAGGTGGAGCTCGACGAGGTGGGTAGTCTACGGCCAATCCATGAATCAGCCGGCACAGGCGGCTCCATGGTGGGGGAAAACACAGCACATGCCGCCCTCCCATCTGCTTGCACAGAACCATCAACATAGACGTGGTGTGCTGCAGGGACAGACGTGGATACATCAGCGATAGTCTCCAGAGCTAACTGTCTCTGCAAGGGGGGATAGACATCCTTCGAGGTCGGTGTATATGTGACAGCGGGGAGGGGGACACGCCAGGGTGGTAAATCTGGGACAGCCGCCTGCACTGGCAGGTCGATGTCAAGGCCACGGAGAATGTCACTCACCACCCTGATAAGGTTATGACCTCCTGCTCGAAGTGGGAGCCTGGGTGCGTCTGGATCAAGGGACGTCCTCATGACAGCAGAGAAGTACGGAGCAAGAAAGGGGTAGTGAAGACACTTAACAGTAAAATAGGACACATTGGCATAAATCCTCTCCACAAGAGGGGGTAAGTTGAGCTCCAACTGCATACTCACAATACGGGTAGAGAGAGAACATCCCAAGATAAATCTCATGACTCGATTCTGGAACTTTTCAAGTGGCTCGAGAGCTGGTTTAGGAAGTTGACACAAGGCAGGAGACAGATAGTCAACCACTGACCGAAGTAGTAGGATGTAGAGGGTCCTCGCCACTGGGATGGAGACTCCTGCAGCATTGTTGGCAAGCCACTTGACAGGTGCAAAGCGGGGCTCCAGACGGTCAAGAAGGCTCTTCACAAAGGGATGAATTCGTTGACGAGCAGGTATAGCTGGGGTGATCCGGACAGGTGCACCTAAATACGTGTACTGTGTGCAGTGAGGGATGACATTACCACCCATGGCGAATGCGGGCAGTGCTCTGCAGTTGCGTGAAGTAAAAATCCTGCTTTTTTCTGGGGAGATAATAAGGCCACAGGAGGTAGCAGACACGTAAAAGTCATGGAGCATGTGCTGAAGGTCGTGAGTTGAGGTCGTGTGGATGCATATGTCGTCCGCATAGCAGGTAACTGTAGTACCGGGGATGACAGGAAGGAGGGAGAGTAGACGATGCATAAGGATATTGAATAGAAAAGGACTTAGCACACCCCCCTGAGGAGTACCCAGTTCAAACCGTTCATAGGAGCTATACGACCCTTTAAAAAGGACGCTTGATGTTCTGTTGCAGAGATATCCCCGTATCCATTTCAGTATGTTCCCCCGAACTCCAAAGTCCACCAGCTGGTCAAGAATAATTTCCTTGTTGGCTATATCGAAGGCAGATTTGAGGTCCAGGAAGGCGACCACACTGGTGGGAGAAAGACGGGTGTAGAGTTCAGCGAGGCAGTGATGTGTGCTCCGTTGTGGGAGGAAACCATAAAGACTGGGGGAGAGTTTATCCTGTAGACGGTGCATGAGCCGGGCAAGAAGGATGCGTTCAAACACTTTGCTGAAGCAGGAGGTGAGGGAGATAGGCCTAAATTTGTCGGTTCCAGGTTTTGGTAGAGGAATAATAGTGCTTCTGGTCCAGGCAGAGGGCACATGCCCCAAGCAAAAGCAAAGATTGAAGAGGCGCAGTAGGGGGTTACCAGGAACTTTCTGAAGAAGACGGAGAACTTGATATGTAAGACCATCCTCCCCAGGGGCAGTAGCCTTAATCCTAGCAAGAGCACGTCGTAGTTCATCCTCTGTGAATGGGATGTCATCCTCTTCATCCATCTGTAGTAATGCACCCATTAGGCGGAGGTTACGAACACTGCGGTGGGTGGAGAGTGCCTCTTGAACGTTCCCGGGAAGGTTGCAAGTTTGTGACTGTGCTGACCAGGTAGTAATGAGGTCCTGAGCGTACTCAAGTGGACTGTGGTGTAGAGCACAGGTGGGTTTCTTCTTGACAGCCTTCCTTATAAGATGCCACATAGTCCCAGCGCTAGTCTGATGGTTAATACTATCCGTAAATTTCTGCCAATACTCCGTGTGCACACACTTCTGCAGGGCAACTAGATCATCCCTCGCCAACTGATATTGGTGCAGGTGGTCAGGGGTGGGCTGTCTTTGAAAGGAGAGTCCAGCATCCACAGCTGTCCTTTCCGCCTGGGCAATACGCTGATCCAAAGTCCAGGAATGGGCCTCAGGGCGACGTGGAACGTGTGGTCTGAGAACATAATGCGTGTAGAAGTCATGTGTAGAATCCACCAGTGAGTTGTATAAGCTGTCTGGAGAAAGGAGATCAAAAGTGGGAAGGAGAGAGAGAGAGAGAGAGAGAGAGAAGGAGAGAAGAGGAAGAGAGAGAGAGAGAGAGAGAGAGAGAGAGAGAGAGAGAGAGAGAGAGAGGGAGAGAGAGAGAGAGAGAGAGAGAGAGAGAGGAGAGAGAGAGAGAGAGAGAGAGAGAGAGAGAGAGACTAATGATTATGATTCATAAACCAGTTTTATATTTTAATTATATTCTATTATAATTTAATAATTTTTTGGGGGAGAGAAAGTAGTCACCGTGGCTCAAACGGTAGCGTCCGAGACTCTAAGGCGTCAAGTCGAGGGTTCGCGACCCGTCACGGTCTGAGGTTAGCAAGGGCATGCACTCAGGGTAACGATTACAATCTGCCAAAACAAGTCCTTCGCAAGAAGGCAGCCGTCCTAGCCCTTGGTTGAAAAGGGAGTCCGTGACGTAAAACCGAAACAATGCATATATTTGACTATTATAAAACTAAGGATTGGTGGAATCGCTATAGCGTAAATTGTAGAGGTCTCGGCTCGGAATATAATGGACCCATTTCCCAGCCCATGGTGGGGCGACAGGAAGGGCATCAAGACTTAATTCCCCATTTCAATTCATCCGTGACCACCCCCCAAATGGGGACTAGTAGTGAAACGGAAAACGTAAAGATACGACAGTGGGTCTGCCATTTTATTTTTTTAAATCATGGGTCTTCTGAATGTCTTTTTGTTTAACAATGTAATCCTAAAAACACACACACACACACACACTTCTCACATATTTTTGCCTCACTTAATATTCCCAAAATTAATTTTACTGAATTTTGAAAAAGTCCTTCAAAGAGCGAAAATTTATTCCAAGTTTGCTTTTGGGCGGTAAATTCTATATATACTGTCGAGACATGAAGCCTCTTATTCAGCTAACAGTGATACCGCAACTTAGATACAACCTAATTGACAAAAATAATGATAATCTTCTTCTTCGTCTACATCTTTTCCCACTTTTATGTGGGGTCGATGTTTCTGGCCAGTGTTCATATGTTTCTGTCCCATACCTCATCACCCAACAAACCTTTAGACCTCAGGTCATCATTGATGCAATCCATCCACCTACGCTCTGGTCTCCCCCTCCCTCTCCTACCCTGTATATCCATTTCCATCACCCTCCTCCCAACATACTGTTCATCCCTTCTAACGACATGACCATACCATCTTAGTCTACTTTCCTTGTCATTATTATGACAAAAATAATGATAATAATAGTGATAATATCATCATTATTAGCAATAATTTTTTAACCTTTATTTCCATTTCATTACAATGGGTATTCGTCAGCCAGGGCAAGCCCCAACCCCCCACTGTGATGTCCAACCACAGCAGTTCCTGCCAGTAAACAGCTTAAACTCTCGGTCTTGGACGGGGACCGATCTTTCGACCTCGTGAATGCGAAGCCAGCGCGTTACCATAATAATAATATTATTGATGACAATAGCAATATTTAAAGCAAAAGTAACTCAGGTTTAATATCGCTTTAGAATCTTTGTATAACACGAATATCAAAGGTCATATGTGTGTGTGTATGTGTGTGTGTGTGTGTGTAGTAGTAGTAGTAGTAGTAGTAGTAGTAGTAGTAGTAGTAGTAGTAGTAGTCTCCACTGAGGAACAAATTCATTCTGTAAAAGAAAATAGTGTCTATATATATATAAAAAAAAAAAATGTCCGACTTTTAACCCTCTTGCAGAAGTACCACAGGTAACTTATCCAAAGTTGAAAAAAAAAAAACTACCCTAAAAAAATATAAAAAAAAAAATATATATATATATATATATATATATATATATATATATATATATATATATATATATATATATATATATTTATCTAAACTTCTTGTGGAAAGCGAGATACATTGACTATCGAAAAATGTATTAATTTATTAGGACAATACTCGAACGATAACGATAATTTATGAAACGATTATATAGAATAGATTATTGCGTATTTTGACATATTTCTCTCTCCGGTTTTACGTCAAGGACTCCCTTTTCCTACCAAGGGCTAGGACGGTTGCCTTCTTGCGAAGGACTCGTTTTGGCAGATGTAATCGTTACCATGAGTGCATGTACTTGCTAACCTCAGACCGTGACGGGGCGCGAACCCTCAACCTAACGTCTCAAAGTCGCGGATGCTACCGCTTGAGCCACGGTGACTACAGAATGATTTTTGTTTATTTTGTCATATTTCTCTCTCCGGTTTTACGTCACGGACTCCCTTTTCTACCAAGGGCTAGGACGGTTGCCTTCTTGCGAAGGACTTGTTTTGGCAGATGTAATCGTTACCCTGAGTGCATGCCCTTGCTAACCTCAGACCGTGACGGGGTGCGACCCTCGACCTGACATCTCAAAGTCGCGGACGCTACCAATTGAGCCACGGTGACTACTGTATATTGTCATACATGATAATTGTAATATTATCAGATATGTTTCCTGTGGTGTTCCTGATTATGGCTTAATTTATTCAATTTGATAAATTTTGATATTGAAATATAATATTTTATGAATAAAAGCTTAAGAAACTTTTCATCATTTGTGCCTAGCATTGGAGAGAAATTCGGGATACGGACTCAAAGTCGGGACAGAAATTATGAATTTATTAAGAATTTGGTATTAAATTTAAAGTTGTTACTTGTCGTTTTCTGTGGCTCAATCGGTAGCGTCCGCGACTCTGAGGCGTCAGGTCGAGGGTTCGCGCCTCGTCACGGTCTGAGGCTAGCAAGGGCATGCACTCAGGGTAAGGATTACATTTGCCAAAACATGTCCTTCGCAAGAAGGCAACCGTCCTAGCCCTTGGAAGAGAAGGGAGTCCGTGACGTAAAACCGGAACATTTGTCGTTTTCGGTATAACTGTTGATTTCCCTTCAAATGGGGATGGACAAAGAAAGCTTGGGGATGGGGAATTCAGGCTAGATGCCCATTCTAACGCTACTCGGAAGCTTGACCGCATATTGGACACTTCTGCGACTCAAGCGCTGAAACCATTACGCTTCCGCGGTTCTATTGACATTTAAAATACAGAAGTAGTAGTAATAGTAGTAGCAGTAGTAGTAGTAGTAATAATAGTAGCAGTAGAAGAAGTAGTAGTAGTTGTAGTAGGAAAAATGTAGTAACTGGACTAGAATACCAAAACTTCAGTGAATAAAAGCTATCCAAACTTAAAAAAAATTCTAAACAGAAATAATCTATCTTCAACGGCTACTATTACTACTGCTGCTTCTGCAGCTGTTGCTACTACTACTACTACTACTACTACTACTACTACTACTACTACTACAATAATAATAATAATAATAATAATAATAATAATAATAATACTACTACTACTACTAATAATAATAATAATAATAATAATAATAATAATAATAATAATAATAATAATAATAACAACAATACTAATGAGAAGAAGAAGAAGAAGAAGTAGAAGAAGAAGAAGAAGAGAAGAAGAAGAAGAAGAAGAAGAAGAAGAAGAAGAAGAAGAAGAAGAAGAAGAAGAAGAAGAAGAAACTATTAGATAATAGCGTAGTAATGTATGAAGAAGAAGAAGAAGAAGAAGAAGAAGAAGAAGAAGAAGAAGAAGAAGAAGAAGAAACTATTAGATAATAGCATAGTTATGTATGTATATTTTTCTAGGAGAAGGATGTGCCTTATTTAATATCTGTTCCATTACCCGTCTGTCAAACGCAGCAATCAGTCAAGAGAGACAGAGTAGATTCTGTCTACGAGAAAAGCCTATCTGTCTATCTATCTATCTATCTACCTATCTATCTATATTAACGTATCAATATGTATAAAATCACTTACGCAAAATATGTAATATTTTACGATATAAACACAAACTATCTATCTATCTATCTATTTATCTATCTATCTATCTATCTATCTATCCAGCTATCTATCTATCTATCTATCTCTCTATCTATCTATCTATCTATCTATCTATCTATCTATTTATCTATCTATCTATCTATCTATCTAGCTATCTATCCAGCTATCTATCTATCTATCTATCTATCTCTCTCTATCTATCTCTCTCTCTATCTATCTATCTATCTCTCTATCTGCCTATCTATCTCTCTATCTATCTATTTATCTGTCTATCTATCTATCTATCTAAATTAGCATATCAAGAGGTATAAAATGAATTATGTAAGTTATGTAATATTTTATGAAATAAAGAGTAACTATCTATCTATCTATTTATCTATCAATCTATCTATCTATCTATCTATCTATCTATCTATCTATATACAAAGATCGCGAATCCCCTTAAGAGGGGAAACTTGAGCTAACCATCAAGCCTTGGCACTACGTGGAAGGAAAATATGAAGGGGAAGTTTCTTTAACTTGACAACACGCAGGGGAATATGGAGGTGGGATTGTTTTCCTCTCTCCAGAAGGTCGGATATTGCTGAGTAAAAGATTAACAGAGAATTAACTAGGGGAGGCAGAGGATGGTCAATTTTTCACGTGAAACGTAAATGATTAATTAGAAAATAATAATAATAATAATAATAATAATAATAATAATAATAATAATAATAATAATAATAATAATAATAATCATAATAATAATAATAATGTAGTCACCGTGGCTCAAGCGGTAGCGTCAGCGACTCTGAGGCGTCAGGTCGAGGGTTCGCGCCCCGTCACGGTCTGAGGTTAGCAAGGGCATGAACTCAGGGTAACGATTACATCTGATAAAACAAGCCCTTTGCAAGAATTCAACCGTTTAGCCCTTGGTAGAAAAGGGAGTCCGTGACGTAAAACCGGAACAATAATAATAATAATAATAATAATAATAATAATAATAATAATAATAATAATAATAATAATAATAATAATAATAATAATAATAATAATAATAAAAACATTGGTTGCCGTGTTTAAGGGCCATTAATACTCCCAATTTGAATGGGGATGGACAAGACAGGTTAAAGCTGTGGAATTAAGGCTGGATGCCCTTCTTAACGGCCCGCGGTGGGTTCGAACACGGGTTTATCACTTCTAGATTCAAGAATTGATAATAATAATAATAATAATAATAATAATAATAATAATAATAATAATAATAATAATAATAGAAGATTTGAGAGAGAGAGAGAGAGAGAGAGAGAGAGAGAGAGAGAGAGAGAGAGAGAGAGAGAGAGAGAGAGAGAGAGAGAGAGAGAGAGAGAGAGAGAGAGAGAGAAGATATATATATATATATATATATATATATATATATATATATATATATTTATATATATATATATATATATATATATATATATATATATATATATATATATATACTGAATATATATATATATATATATATATATATATATATATATATATATATATTATATATATATATATATATATATATATATATATATATATATATATATATATATATACAGAGAGAGAGAGAGAGAGAGAGAGAGAGAGAGAGAGAGAGAGAGAGAGAGAGAGAGAGAGAGAGAGAGAGAGAGAGAAAGTCAATCCTCTCTTATTATTATTGAACGCTGATGACGGCATCAATCATGACGTCAGCTATCAATTCTACCTCCCTGAAGTCATCCATCATTATCAACAGCAGCTGTCACCATGCCTACATTATCTAAGCAAACGAACTTTATCATCACGTCCCCGCCCTCCACCCCTATGACGCAAGAAGTGGGTATTGCAACAGAATTGTTTAATAATATAACCTACAGAGTGATTTTTTTTATTATTATTTCAACCGGTTCGTCGAACGCGGTTCGACAGACAAGTGTTTTAAGTGATGTTCGAACGTGTGAACGGGGTATTTGGTTGTCGAACACGTGACAAGTGTTTGAAATGATGTTCGAACGTGTGAACGGAGTTGTCGAACACGTTCGACAAATGTGTTCGACAACCAAATACCCCGTTCACACGTTCGAACATCACTTCAAACACTTGTCTGTCGAACCGCGTTCGACGAACCGTTTGACCGTGTAAACCCCCCTTTAGAGCTAAAACTAACACGAGACTCTTAAAGCTGGTGAAAACAGCGACGCCGTATGAAGACGGGGAAAGCTACCATTAATTATAAACACATTATTAGTATTTTAAATAGACCTTTAAATACCGCTGAAAATTAATCGAGAAGCCACGATTATAAAAAAAAATGAGGCAGTGGGGTTTATAAACCCTTTCAAACCCTCATTTCTTCTCTCGGCTGTTTTGCGGCATGAAAATTTTATTAAAAAAATAGGTTAGATATTTCAATATAACATGCAATGTGCTTGTTTATTGTTATTTTGTTCTGTCATTACGAACATATCTTATTTTTACAATATTAGTTTTTGAGAGAGAGAGAGAGAGAGAGAGAGAGAGAGAGAGAGAGAGAGAGAGAGAGAGAGAGAGAGAGAGAGAGAGAGAGAGAGAGAGAGAGAGAGAGAGAGAGAGAGAGAGAGAGAGAGAGAGAGAGAGTAATAATAATAATAATAATAATAATAATAAACCTTTATTTCCATTATACAATGGGTATTTGTCAGCCGGGGCAAGCCCAACCCCCCCATTGTGGTGCCCAACCACAGCAGTAACCTGCCAGTAAACAGCTTAAACTCTCGGTCTTGGATGGGCCCCGATCTCTGGACCTCGTGAATGCGAAGCCAGCGCGTTACCACTGTACTAGCCAGAGAGAGAGAGAGAGAGAGAGAGAGAGAGAGCGAGAGAGAGGAGAGAGAGAGAGAGAGAGAGAGAGAGAGAGAGAGAGAGGGAGAGAGAGAGAGAGAGGAGAGAGAGAGAGAGAGAGAGAGAGTCCAGTATATCCGTAGGTTAAGACTAATAACCCTGTTGCACTTTCTGAAGAAAAAAAACTGACTTAAGAAAACTTCAGAAATCCTGTTGTCTTTATATTCCAGTTAAATCTCTACTTCTGGATTTAATGATTATTTCAAATGCATTTATCTGCAGAGAGAAATCCTCAGTGATTAGGGATTATAATTTCTTCATTCTAATTCTTGTCCAAAAGCTTTTTCTCCTCGTCTGGGGACATTTAAAAATCCAATTTTCTATAGGGCGATTTAGAAGCCAAATCGTCGGGCCGTGTGATTGGTTATTCCTTCATAAGATTTGAAGTCTCGGGCTTAAAAAGGGATTTGACATGGGGGGCGGGGATGGCAGGGGGTGGGGGTGGGGATGGCAGGGGGGTCGGGGAAAGCAGGGGGGAAAATCGGGGGGCAAGAGAATAAGATTGTTTAATGATTCTTAATGACTCTGAGGCGGCAGGTCGAGGGTTCACTCACCGCCACGGTCTGAGGTTAGCAAGGGCATGCACTCAGGGTAACGATTACATCTGCCAAAAGAAGTCGTTCGGAAGAAGGCAACCGTTCTAGCCCTTGGTAGAAAAGGGAGTCCGTGACGTGAAACCGGTTTCGTGAAAATGATATGCATGTGGTATGGGCAGTAAAGGTTTGTCTAATGAACCCTCGTCCATCTGTCGTATTTAATCATTCCCCCTCCTCCTCCTCCTCATCATCATCATCATCATCATTCCTCTTCTCCTTCTGTGTATGGGCTAGGATCCCGTACGGGATCCTAGCCCATACACAGAACCGCGTCAGATGTGTTTATGAAATCCATTTGTGTGTGTCTAGCTAACTAACAATATGGTATCCTAGGCTTACACTGTTTAAGAAATCGGGCCTTTTATTATATTACAACTAATAATAATAAACCCTAATTGCCATTATACAATGGGTATTCGTCAGCCGAAGCAAGCCCCAACCCCCCACTGTGGTGCCCAACCACAGCAGTACCTGCCAGGAAACAGCTTAAACTCTCGGTCTTGGACGGGAATCGATCTTTCGACCTTAAGCAGGAATCGGGCTTTAAGTAATTATTTGTATATTTAAGAATTGCATGCGAGCCAAAGAACGGGCATACTTGCCCTTATCGAAGCCTGAGCTGGGAAAATGGAGACCTGGACTTTTATATGAATTGAGGCGCCAGGTCGAGGCTTCGCGCCCCGTCACGGTCTGAGGTTAGCAAGGGCATGTACTCAGGGTAACGATTACATCTGCCAAAACAAGTCCTTCGCAAGAAGGCAACCGTCCTAGCCCTTAGTAGAAAAGGGAGTCCGTGACATAAAACCGGATCCATTGCTGTGTTTCTGAGTGCCACGCTGTTGGCACCAGAGGGGGGTAGGGGGGTTAGCTGAGAAACCTTTAACCACGGAATATTACCGATTCACGACGCATCCTAAAGCCTAAAAGAATTTTACAAAGTTTATAAAAGGTAGTCAGTCTTCTTTTTTTTTTACCCTTGGGGAGGAGGAGGAGGAGGAGGAGGAGGAGGAGAAAAGCTATGGGGTTGGGCTAGAAACAAAATTATTACGGCATACAGAAATTAGTTTTCTCTCTCTCTCTCTCTCTCTCTCTCTCTCTCTCTCTCTCTCTCTCTCTCTCTCTCTCTCTCTCTCTCTCTCTCTCTCTCTCTCTCTCTCTCTCTCTCTCTCTCTCTCTCTCTCTCTCTCTCTCTCTTGAGGTTTGAGGACATTACGAATATCAAAGACCTTAGCGTCCAGGAAACAGAAAAGTGCGTACAATCAAGAGAAGCCTGATTGTCACCGAAGAGGTAACAATTGTTCGATATTACTGGAAAATAAACGATTTATTGATGTGTTTTTCCTTACACACATATATACACACGCACGCACACACCACACACATATATACATATATTGCATTTATTAAGCCTATAGTAACAATAGAAAAATATTATTGTAAAAACTCTATCCGGAATCCCTTATTTATATGATGATGATGATTATGAAAATAATAATAATAATAATAATAATAATAATAATAATAATAATAATAATAATAATAATAATAATAATAATAATAATTATTATTATTATTATTATTATTATTATTATCATCACTATTATCATTATTATAATTCCGAATAGTGATTCTTCAATATACGCAGCTTTTCCAATGTTCATATGTGGTAACTGTTTTCCAACAGTTTCTCGGAGTCTACGGGTTGATTTTGACCCTATGTTTTTACCCGAATAACAGTCATGATACCAATCCATCATTGATCATGGCATGGGACCGATATCGAAGAGAAATGGTTTGTACCAAAATATGATAAGATAAGGTCAAATCAGGTCAGGTCAGGTCAGATGACAAGATATGAGATGAGATAAGACAATATAAGACAACACGAAAAGCTACTCCTAAAAACATTTTGATTTGCATGTCGGGAATGAATGTAAACTGGTACGCGTACACGTTAGCGTGAACAGACTACATATTGCCTTGTTTGAGGAAACTCTTCTTCGGTCTGAGGTTAGCAAGGGCATGCACTCAGGATAACGATTACATCTGCCAAAATAAGTCCTTCGCAAGAAGGCAACCGTCCTAGGCCTTGGTAGAAAAGAGAGTCCGTGACGTAAAACCGGAACAAACGAGTAACCTCTTCTTTATTCGCCCTCCAAAATGCCTCATCTTTTCCCTAATGAGCAGTTGAGGGGTATTATTACCCCTGTATCCCCCAAGCAGTCCTCCTAATTTCAAGACTGAGTAAGGGATGTATTAACCCCCTTCAGGTCTCTCAATAGCAGTAATATTCAGTTTGTTGTCCGGTTTTACGTCACGGACTCCCTTTTCAACCAAGGGCTAGGACGGTTGCCTTCTTGTGAAGGACTTGATTTGGCAGATGTAATCGTTACTCTGAGTGCATGCCCTTGCTAACCTCAGACCGTGACGGGGCGCGAACCCTCGACCTGACGCCTCAGAGTCGCGGACGCTACCGTTTGAGCCACGGTGACTACAAAGTTAGTTACTTGATATAATACATATAATTCATTTCAGAAAGCATCGTTGCCGGCAATCTCACAAGAAATCACTCTCGCGAGATTGTTCTTGAAATGATGCAGCAAGGAAATAGGAAAAAATAATATATTTTCCAAAATAATAAAAAAAAAATTTAGATTTTTTAAATATATAAAGTCAATTCAAGAAAGACACGTGAACTTAAGGCCACTTTCACGTCAAAGTGGCATGTCGCACGTGGCATGTCACGTGGTACACCAGTTGAAAACTAACGTCCGGAAATAGATGAAACCTTTCACACAGAAGTGGCGTGACGAGTCCCATGTGCGACTTCCGATGCAAGTCGCACGTGGCACATGGGACGTGTCAGACCACTTCTGTGTGAAAGGTTTCATATACTTCCAGTCGTTCGTTTTCTACTGGCGTGCCACGTGGCATGCCACGTGCGATGTGCCACTTTGGTGTGAAAGCGGCCTTATGGTACCACTTCACCTTAGTTTAAAATCTGTAACTTTCACAAGTGACAACAATATGTCTCAAGATTTACCATCTTAGTTCTTGACTCTCCATGCTGGATTCATGATTCTGGAAAATTTTTCTATCTATCTATCTACTTTGGCTGTCTCCCCCAATTGGGGGGTAGCCGACATCTAAAAACAGAAAACAATAAGGGGATTACTTTGCTCTATGGGCAATGACGAGGGAGCTAGCGACCGTTCAGATGGCACTGCTGGAGTAATAGCAGTAGCAGTTTTTGTTGTTCTTGTTGCTGTAGTAGTAGTAGTCTATCTATCTACCTTGGCTGTTCTCCCCCAATTGGGGGGTAGCCGACATCAAAAAAAGAAAACAATACGGGGATTACTTTGCTCTATGGGCAATGACGAGGGAGCTAGCGACCGTTCAGATGGCACTGCTGGAGTGCCACAGCCCATCCTCCCGGCTCTTCCACAACCTGTGTCGCTTCACAACTGCCAACTCCTCCTACTGCCCCTACCACAGGGCTACCTCTGTAAGATGCAGCCCCGTGGTAACAGCAGATGCCCATCAGAGCTGCGTCACTATCGCTCGCCACTCATTCCTATTCCTAGCACGCTCGCTTGCTTCCCTCACATCCATCCTCCTATCATTCAAGGCTCTCCTTACTCCATCCATCCACCCAAACCTAGGCCTCCCTCTAGCATTTCTCCCATCAACTCTCGCATTCATCACCTTTTTCAGCAGTCTTTCATCATCCATCGCTTCATAAATGCCAACTCCCCTACTAGCTGTGTAAGTTTGAAAAACACTCTCGCGAGATTAATTTCTTGCGAGATAACTTGAATCGATGCTTTCTAAGACGAACTGCAGAGGGAAGATAGCAAATCTCTGGAGAGCAAATCCAAAGACATAAAAGAATGATCTCAAATTGTTATATCAAGGATGCAACTGTGTGTGCATGTGTACGTACACACATACATATATACATACTAATATACAAGCATACATTCATACATACGTACATACACTCACATACACAGGCCCACATACATACTAATATACATACATACATACTTACATACATATATAAATACATACATACATACATACATACATACATACATACATACATACATACATACATACATAGGCCCACATACATACTAATATACATACATACATACTTACATACATATATAAATACATACATACATACATACATACTTACATATATAAATACATGCATACATATACATACATACATACATACATACATATATACATACATACATGATATAATGGCAATATGCGCATGGCAAGTATTAGAGACGATAATACCCACTTCCAGCAAGTTAATTACGCAAGTCTATAGCTCTACCACTTGCATTACATTGTTCCGGTTTTACGTCACGGACTCCCTTTTCTACCAAGGGCTAGGACGTTTGCCTTCAAGCGAAGGACTTGTTTTGAGATGTAATCCTTACCCCGAGTGCATGCCCGTGCTAACCACAGACCGAGACGGGGCGCGAGCCCTCGACCTGACGCCACAAAGTCGAGGATGCTACCGCTTGAGCCACGGTGACTACTTACCATATGCGGTACACTAATTATGGTAAAAAGCGCACCACAACATGAAGCAATGATCATTAATGCATAGCACTTGTTTGTTCTGGTTTTACGTCACGGATTCCCTTTTCTACTAAGGGTTAGGACGTTTACCTTCAAGCGAAGGACTTTTTTTGCATATGTAATCCTTACTCTGAGTGCATGCCCTTGCTAACCTCAGACCGTGACGGGGCGCGAACCCTCGACCTGACGCCTCAGAATCGCGGACGCTACCGCTTGAGTCACGGTGACTACTTGTGTTAATATAAACAATGGTAAAATTGACCTCTAAACATTTAAAATTTTTACATTGGTGTTCCATTATTGACTATTGTCATATTTAATTTCTCTCGGGTGTCGTGTGTAGGGGGGAGACGTGGCAATCCTTTATCCCCAAGGAGCTGAGAGGAGTGGTTGAGGTATGTGTGGATCGTAGTGAAAGCGCATTTCTTGGCTCGGCCATCCCCCTTACAAGGGTAATGAGGCATATGTATATGTATGTATAAGTATATGTATGTATATGTATGCATATGCATATGTATATGTATGTATATGCATATGTATATGTATATGTATGTATATGTATATGTATGTATGTCTTGTGTAGGGATGCCACGAGATTAAGGGGTAGGGTTAATCTACCTATGGCTGTCGAGTGCCACTGTAGAAGATATTTGCCCATTTACCCTGTGGATGACCTAAGCCATGTGGTTGCGAGGGAAGGTATTGTAGTGACCTTTTATCCCAAAGGAGCTAACGTGGGTGATGGGTGAATTAGCTCCTGGTGAATAGGTGTGTGCTCTGGCTCGGCCAAACCCTTTACAAGGGGGGGATCAAGGCCATTGGATTTCCATATATGTTTTTCTCTACTAACAATATTTATCGCTATGGTAAACACGGTAGTCACCGTGGCTCAAACGGTAGCGTTCGCGACTCTAAGGTGTAAGGTCGAGGGTTCGCTTCCCGTCCCGGTCTGAGGTTAGCAAGAGCATGCACTCAGGGTAACGATTACATCTGCCAAATCAAGTCCTTCGCAAGAAGGCAACCGTCCTAGCCCTTGATTGAAAAAGGAGTCCGTGACGTAAAACCGGAAAATAGTAATTTGTCTAAGGCTTAAAATAGAGAGGAAACGAGATATTGAACTTAATTCCACTTTTTTTTTTTTTATATATATATTTTTCACCTGTAACACTTGTCTTCACTACGATATACAGAGAGTACTTTGAAAAATGGGGTTAAATTAAATGGTCTATAGAGCATAAGCTCCTTTGGTTTTGGTTCCGGTTTTACGTCACGGACTCCCTTTTCTACCAAGGGCTAGGACGGTTGCCTTCTTGCGAAGGACTTGTTTTGGCAGATGTAATCCTTAACCTGAGTGCATGCCCTTGCTAACCTCAGACCGTGACGGGGCGCAAGCCCTCGAGCTGACGCCTCAGAGTCGCAGACGCTGCCGCTTGAGCCACGGTGGCTACAAAGTATAAGCTCCTTATATTTACGATTTCCAGCTCTTTTCACCATCTTGTCCTGAAGCTCTGCTCACCTGCCCTCAGTAATGTGTGTGTGTGTGTGTGTTTTTTTTTTTTTTTTTAATGTTTTCTTCTTCTTCCTTTTTTTTGTCTTAATGCCTCTCTCGACTTCGGTTGGGTACATTAAGGGATCCAATCTTCTATAGGCAGATTTTGAAGCTCCTTCGACCATGCGTGTGATTGGGTATTCCACATAAGACTCGACGTCTATGGTTTAAAAAAGGATTTGGAGGAGGAGGAGGAGGAGGAGGAGGAGGAGGAGGAGGAGGAGGAGGAGAGGTGGTGGTGGTGATGGAGGAGGAGGAGGAGGAAGTGGAGGAGGAGGGGCATGGAAACTTTTGTTAATGATCCTTAACTTTTGTATGGATGGTCCTCCTCCCTAGAGGCTTTGATACCTCTCTCTCTCTCTATCTCTCTCTCTCTCTCTCTCTCTCTCACTCACTCCACACTCACTAACTCACTCCACTCACTCACTCACTCACTAACTCCACATCTCACTCACTCACTCACTCACTCACTCACTCACTCCAAGTAATGCTCACAATTTTCTCAGTGTACACAATATTTATTTTATTTTTCACCTGTTTTAGTCTACGTAATTATGATCTTATTTCTCTCACTTTTCGCTTTTATTATTCATTATTGTTCGTCTCTTGGAGTGGAAGGATGGATTCGGTTTTACGTCACGAACTCCCTTTTCTACTAAAGGCTAGGACGGTTGCCTTCTTACAAAGGACTTGTTTTTAATTTATCTGTTTCAGATAAGCTTCTTTTTTTTTTTTACATACCTACATCTTTTCAGTAACGGTCTTATCTCTTAACATTACCGTGTGTGTGTGTGTGTGTGTGTGTGTGTGTGTGTGTGTGTGTGTGTGTGTGTGTGTGTGTGTGTGTGTGTGTGTGTGTGTGTGTGTGTGTGTGTGTGTGTGTGTGTGCGCGCGCGTGCGTGTGTGCGCGTAAAATAAAACTAATACTTCTTATGATTTAGAAAGAAAACTTAGAAATCGCAAAAAAAAAAAAAAACACACACACACACACATTCCAGTACCCGAATTAGAAATTGAAGTCTATGATTCTCTAACAATTGTTTGTTTGTTTGTTTCGGTTTTACGTCACGGACTCCCTTTTCAACTAAGGGCTAGGACGGTTGCCTTCTTGCGAAGGACTTGCTTTGGCATATGTAATTGTTACCCTGAGTGTATGCCCTTACTAACCTCAATCTAACAATCTCAGACATAAATTCCAAAGATGGCCTTCATAGAGAAAAAAAAAATAGTTAAACTTTTTCAAATCTTTACGTTCACAAGCATAATTATGATCCTTAAGGATAGCTTAATAATGACCAATTTGGGAAATTATCTGAATCTCAGCAAGCATGCAAAAATGGAATTTATAGCAAACCCGAAAACAGAAGAAAAATCACAAATATCAACACCACGTGTCAAATTAGAAATCTTCTCAAAATCAGTAGTCACCGTGGCTCAAGCGATAGCGTCTGCGACTCTGAGGCGTCAGGTCCAGGGTTCGCGCCCCGTCACGGTCTGAGGTTAGCATGGGCATGTACTCAGGGTAACGATTACATATGCCAAAACAAGTCCTTCGCAAGGAGGCAACCGTCCTAGCCCTTGGTTGAAAAGGGAGTCCGTGACGTAAAACCGGAACTTCTTCTCAAAATCAGTGGAACCTCATGCAAAAGCCAGTCCCATCAATCAGTATGAAAGGGTTTAAACTAATTCATATCTCAAAACAAAAACCAATGGAATATATTAAAGTGAATCCATAACCAGTATTAGGGTGGACCATGGCAGCAGCCGACCGTTGCGATACTACAACTGAAGGCATTGGATAAGAAATGGATTGGCTAGGGCAGCTCGATATTAAGTCTTCCTTCAATTACTAATCTTTTTCTCTGCCAACATCTACACCGAATATTCTTGGATATTCGTTACATCTCTCTTACTATCCCTTCTGACAAGTCACAATACTCCTCATCTTTGTTTATCTTTGATCTATGTTTTCTTCGTGGCCAGGCTTGATAAGGGCAAGTTCATTAAGGGGGGTTTACACGGTCAAACGGTTCGTCGAACGCGGTTCGACAGACAAGTGTTTGAAGTGATATTCGAACGTGTGAACGGGGTATTTGGTTGTACGTAAAATAATATTAAATTGACGGTATAAAGGTTCCCAATACCAGGACGAGAACCCCCAGAGATCAAAGAATTCCAGTCAAAACAAACAAACATTTATTTCCATTTTTGTACAATGGCTATTCTTCTTAAAAATAAAAGTAACTTATAAGTAGACATGTAATTGAACTAATAAGTAAGAGGGTAATGCATACAGTTAAATTAAATGTAGCTTTCATAGAAAATATTAATGATGTAATAAAAATGTTAACAATAATGTTAATTATATAGTAATAATAAGACTAGATACAGTATCGTTAGTCGGAAACACATATGTAATTCCATTAACATCTTGAGAGCTATTATATTTTATTCTTAATTATTCTTAATTATTTGCTATGATATTTTAAATGAATTGCAAATTCTATTAATATATGATTAATACATGACCAAATATAGATTGTAATATTTAACAACTACAACATCACTGGGAGTGCCCTTGTGCATATGTCGCCATGTACAATTATTTGAATGATAATAAAAAAAAAATCACAAAGTTTATAATATGTAATTCATCCTCTTCGAAATTAAGTTATGACCACTTAATAAGGGTAAGATAAGAAGAGGAAAACACTTAAATGTTTCCCGTTTCTCATGATGTGGTTTTGAAAGATAGGCAAACTGTTTTTTCCACTGAGGGGAAAAAAAAGGGAAACGTCGTAAAACATGAAACATATTTTTGAATGTTTACTTATTGAAGGTGAGCTGAAGGGAAACTAATTTTCTACTATTTAATCTTGAAAAAGTTTCCACCAATTCTATACGCTGGCTTCGCATTCACGAGGTCGAGAGATCGGTTTCCCAAGACCGAGAGTTTAAGCTGTTTACTGGCAGGTTACTGCTGTGGTTGGGCACAACAGTGGGGGGGTTGGGGCTTGCCCCGGCTGACGAATACCCATTGTATTGTAATGGAAATAAAAGGTTTATTATTATTATTATTATTATTATTATTATTATTATTATTATTATTATTATTATTATTATTATTATTATTATTATACATATTATGTTCATATTTCCATTGTGTTCTGAGGTGACATGAGAATTTATTTTTATTCAGATAACTGTACATGGGGACATGTGCACATGGGCACTCCCAGTGATATTGCAGTTGTTAAACATTACAATCTATATTTGGTCATGTATAGATAAAATATCAATGTTGTTCCGGTTTTACGTCACGGATTCCCTTTTCTACTAAGGGCTAGGGCGCTTGCCTTCTTGCAAAGGATTTGTTTTGGCAGACGTAATCGTTACCCTGAGTACATGCCCTTGCTAACCTCAGACCGTGACGGAGCGCGAACCCTCGACCTGACGCCTCAGAGTCGCGGACGCTACCGTTTGAGCCACGGTGACTACATAAATTAAATATCAATAGAATTTGCAATTCATTTAAAATATCACAGCAAGTAATACCACAAGATTAACTCCCTCACCCTCTCCTTCTCCCTCAGAGACAATAGAGAAGATCTATAAAGAATATTCAAACTAATTATATCATTAGAAGTTGAATCCGGAACTTCCTGGGTGAGAGCCAAAGTCTGCTTCAGAAATTTACAAATAAAATGTCGATTTTTTTTACCTAAATTACTAAATTTCTCTCGCGACTCTGAGGCGTCAGGTCGAGGGTTCGCGCCCCGTCACGGTCTGAGGTTAGCAAGGGCATGCACTCAGGGTAACGATTACATCTGCCAAAGCAGGTCCTTCGCAAGAAGGCAACCGTCCTAGCCCTTAGTAGAAAAGGGAGTCCGTGACGTTAAACCGGAACGGAACTAAATTTCTCTCTCTCTCTCTCTCTCTCTCTCTCTCTCTCTCTCTCTCTCTCTCTCTCTCTCTCTCTCTCTCTCTCCTCTCTCTCTCTCTCTCTCTCTCTCTCTCTCTCTCTCTCTCTCTCTCTCACTGCCGAAGGTGATAATTTAATAAACAAATCAGAGTAGAGTAACAGAGTGTAATATTAATTTGTACTAAATTACAAACAGTAAGCCTTTGTCTGTTCCTCCTCTAAAAGTTTATCACACACATACGCACACACACACACACACACACACACACACACACACACACACACACACACACACACACACACACACACACACACATATATATATATATATATATATATATATATATATATATATATATATATATGAGAGAGAGAGAGAGCGAGCGAGAGAGAGAGAGAGAGAGAGAGAGAGAGAGAGAGAGAGAGAGAGAGAGAGAGAGAGAGAGAGAGAGAGTAAATATATCTTATTTATTACCAAAGCTTAAAGAAAGAATCAGTAAGTTATCATGGCTCTAATAACAACTGCCGTCGGCTTAACCACGGTCACAGAACCACCCCCCTACCCCCACCCCTGGTAAGTCATTTGTCTTCTTCTTCTTCTTCTTTTTCTTCTTCTTCTTCTTCTTCTTCTTCTTTTTCTCCTTCTTTTTCTTCTTCTTCTTCTTCTTCTTCTTCTTCTTCTTCTTCTTCTTCTTCTTCTCCTTCTTCTTCTTCTTCTTCTTTCTTTTCTCCTTTTTCTCCTTTTTTTTTTTTTCTTCTTCTTCTTCTTCTTCTCCTTCTTCTTCTTCTTCTCCTTCTTCTTATTCTTCTTCTTCTTCTTCTTCTTCTTCTTCTTTTTTTTCTTCTTTTTCTCCTTCTTCTTCTTCTTCTTCTTCTTCTTCTTCTTCTTCTTCTTCTTCTTCTTCTTCTTCTTTCTTTTCTTCTTTTTCTCCTTCTTCTTTTTCTACTTCTTTTTTCTTCTTCTCCTTCTTCTTCTTCTTCTTCTTCTTCAACCGTTTCATGTGTCACAATTATTCCCCATTCGAATGGGGGGTGTACACTGACACGCTGGAGCTGGGGGATTAAGGCTTGATGACCTTTTTAACGCCCCGCGGCGGGCTCGACCATATATTAGCCTTCTTTCAGGGTTTTATTAATACTATTACACAAATATAATACAAAGAAAAGAAAAGAATATTGAAAGACTGAAATAAATTGAATAGAAAAAACGATATTAATTAAACTTAAGAATTGGTGAGTGGTTATTGTTGTTCCGGTTTCACGTCACGGACTCCCTTTTCCACCAAGGGCTAGGACGGTTGCCTTCTTGAGAAGAACTTGTTTTGGCAGATGTAATCGCTTACCCTGAGTGCATGCCCTTGCTAACCTCAGACCGTGACGGGGCGCGAACCCTCGACCTGACGCCTCAGAGTCGCGGACGCTGCCGCTTGAGCGACGGTGACTACATCTTATTAAAACAAATTTAAAAAAAAATTTAATTAAGCCTAAACAATATGAGGCAAGTCATAAGCAGAACCTTAGAGACTGTGCCAAGTATGCTTATAAATTTCCTTATTTTCACTCCTAAGGTCTGCTAAGAGCAAAAAATTCCTCTTCTCCTTTTTCTCTAATGGGTAGTGAGGGCTCTGTTAACCCTTGTCAAGCGAGGACTCCAGGCTTCCAATTTTCGCGGTTGGCGAGGGGAACTCTTCCCTCGTTTTTTTACGGTGCAAATGCCCGTTTTCTGTGTCGTTAGTATTCAAGGCACGTGGCGAGGGGACGAGGGAAGAAAGTAGATGAAAAGGGGACACTCCTACTACTACAGAAGTAAATACACTCTTTTACAAACCCCGAAAAGATGTGCAAAGATTGTCTTGTATGACACGGCAGAGGGGAGACCTTTTTTTATTTTTTTTTTTATTGTGACACCAGGACGGGCCTAGAAAAGATGTGCAAAGATTGTCTCGTAAGACACGGCAGAGGGGAGACTTTTTTTCTTTTATTGTGACACCAGGACGGGCCAAAAAATATCAAAATAAAACAGCCCTCATCGGGCCTGGGCACGAAAAATACATAATGTGAAAAGACACAGAAATATAGAGTGTAATGACTTGTCAGACTTGCGGGATGTGTTAGTACATACTAGTACGGATATACATTTTCCAATTGAAATAAAAATAAGTTATAAATATATATAAAATTAATCCTATATAAAACAGAAGAGATGGAATGTTCAAAGTATTGTACAATCTAATATCATATTGTTGTTCCTGTTTTACGTCACGGACTCCCTTTTCAACCAAGGGTTGGGACAGTTGCCTTCTTGCGAAGGACTTCTTTTGGCAGATGTAATCGTTACCCTGAGTGCATGCCCTTGCTAACCTCAAACCGTGAATATCTTATATAAAGGTAAATATAATTTATAATAACATATCTGTACATAAACTTGATTCAACCCAAAAAGTCCCGGAGTCAACTCAACGTGTCTCGTGCTGTTAGTCTTTACCAAAGCCATACAGGGATTAGCAGGAGAGAATAATGGGGTCCCTGGTGCCTAAGCCCATATCCACATAGAGTATATCTTCAAATGTGTGGGGCCAAGAGTGAAACAATAACAGATTTGGTATCCCATAAGGTCATTATTAGCATTAAAAAATGCTTAAGCGTTTTGTTATTCATAATTTTTGAGAATTTAGCATTTGGAATTTAAGATGAGCATTATTATTTCTAGTTTTTCGATATGGAATAACTAGGAGTTATTCTCTCTCTCTCTCTCTCTCTCTCTCTCTCTCTCTCTCTCTCTCTCTCTCTCTCTCTCTCTCTCTCTCTCTCTCTCGCTCTCTCTCTCGTCTCTCTCTCTCTCTCTCTCTCTCTCTCTCTCTCTATCTATCTATCTATCTATCTATCTATCTATCTATCTATCTATCTATCTATCTATCTATCTATCTATCTATCTATCCTATCTACCTACCTACCTACCTACCTACCTACCTACCTACCTCCCTCTTCTAGTTGAAATATCTATTACTAGTTATTTTATATTAGAAAATCCAACCTCGTTAATTTAGTTACTAGAAAAAATAAACTAAATAATCAAATGAGTTTATTCAAATTGTTTTCCTATTATTTTGCTTTAAACTCCATTTTCTTCTGCCAATACAAATAGACAAACACAATTTTCATCTAAAAAATATAAACAAATCCTTAATAATCACAATAGCCCGGATTTACTGACCAAAAATAGAGTATTAAAGGAAAAATAAAATTCTAAACAAGTTTTGTAATAAAAACAACTGTAAAAATACAAAGCAATATTTTCTACCTTTGAATTTTTATTCTACCTTTGAATCTTTTTTCTACTTATTTTCTACGTTTTTCTACCTTTCAAGACTGGTCTTAAAAACAAGCATGGCCACTTAACGAGAGAGGAGAGAGAGAGAGAGAGAGAGAGAGAGAGAGAGAGAGAGAGAGAGAGAGAGAGAGAGAGAGAGAGAGAGAGAGAGAGAGAGAGAGAGAGAGAGAGAGAGAGAGAGAGAGAGGAGAGAGAGAGAGAGAGAGAGAGAGAGAGAGAGAGAGAGGTGCATTTCAACTTATTTAGATTAAATGCATATATGACGCGGCCCAGAGTTATTTCTCGCACCTGCTAGCTCAGTGAACTGTGGTGGACGGGTGTGAGGGGAGTTGCCATGTGATGAAGCGGTGGGGGTAAACCAGCTGCGGCTGTCGGGCCTCTTAATAGAATACCCTCGCCCACCTACCATGTGTGTGACCCAAGCAGGGTGGAAGGGGGGAGACGTGGCAACCCTCTATCCCCAAGGAGCTGAGAGGAGTGGTTGAGGTGTGTATGTGGATCGTGGTACATGCGTGTTTCTTGGCTCAGCCACCTCCCTTACAAGGGAGAATGAGGTTTGTGTTTATAATATAATATAATATATAAAAATATAATAATGTTAATATACACTGAGATGGAAATAAAATTTAAAAAAAGATTCCTTTAACACACACACACACACACACACACACACACACACACACATACACACACACACACACACACACACACACACACACACACACACACACACACAATAGCAAACCGGATTTAGCGTAGGTTGCAACAGGAAGAAGAAGAAGAAGAAGAAGAAGAAGAAGAAGAAGAAGAAGAAGAAGAAGAAGAAGAAGAAGAAGAAGAAGAAGAAGAAGAAGAAGAAGAAGAAGAAGAAGAAGATATAAACTCAAAACACAAATTTGTTAGATATTTAACTAGAAAAATAGATGAAAAACTGAGGTTATTAATATGGAAAATATGACTTAATTACTTACTAAGGCTAATGAAGAAGCTGTAGGAATTTAATTCCCGGTGGTATTCCGCAATATTAATTAAATTCTACTACTACTACTACTACTACTACTACTACCACAACTACTGCTACTACTCCTACTACTACTACTACTACTACTACTACTACTAATAATAATAATAATAATAATAATATAATATAATAATGATAATAATAATACTTCTACTACTACTACTACTACTACTACTACTACTACTACTACTACTACTATTATAATAATAATAATAATAATAATAATAATTAAATTAATGAGTTTTTTTTAGTAATATCCATAATTCTTTTCAATCTGGAAATCATATATGTATATACGTACACACATACACAAACACGCACACATACACAAACACACACACGCACACAAGTGTATACCATGAAGCGCAGTCTCTTGAGGCAAAAATAATATTAATAATAAATAAACAAAACAAGATATTGTATAATTGTAGTCTCCGTGGCTAAATGGTAGCGCCCGAGACTCTGTGTCGGCAGGTCGAGGGTTCACGCCCCGTCACGGACTGAGGTCAGTAAGGGCATACACTCAGGGTAACGACTACATATCCCTAAACAAGTCCTTCGCAAGAAGGCAACCGTCCTAGCCCTTAGTAGAAAAGGGAGTTCGTGAAGTAAAACCGATTAAAAACACAAGATATTATAAAATATATTAGTGTTCTGGTTTTACGTCACGGACTCCCTTTTCAACCAAGGGCTAGGACGTTTGCCTTCTTGCGAAGGACTTGTGTTGGCAGATGTAATCGTTACCCTGAGTGCATGCCCTTGCTAACCTCAGACCTTGACGGGGCACGAAACCTCGACCTGACGCCTCAGAGTCGAGGACGCTACCGTTTGAGCAACGGTAACTACAAGATATTATATTATATTATATTATATTACATTATATATTATATAATAATTTTACTGTTTTAGTTATTACGTGTAATACTGCAGTATAAAATGGTTTAAAAAGAACATTATTACTTAAACACAATCACATGAAACAACATTACACTCGTAATTCCCCGCCTCCAGGTCAGCTTTTGGATTCATGTGTTAGTATTTTCCTTGTATGATACTATACATAAATTGCCCATTGGCATTTATGAAGGGCAATGAAGGGCAGTATTTCAAAATTAAATCAATTTTAATTAAATTACTGGATTAATTAATTAATTAATTCAAAGTACTAAAGATGGTCTGAGGTTAACAAGGGCATGCACTCAGGGTAACGATTACATCTGAAAAAACAAGTCCTCCGCAAGAAGGTAACCGTCCTAGCCCTTGGTAGAAAAGGGAGTCCGTGACGTAAAACCGGAACAAACATTAATTAAATTATTGGATTAATTATTTAGTTAATTATATCAAATTGACTAAAGATGGTCTGAGGTTAGCAAGGGCATGCACTCGGGGTAACGATCACACCTGCCAAAACAAGTCCTCCGCAAGAAGGCAACCGTCCTAGCCCTTGGTAGAAAAGGGAGTCCGTGACGTAAAACCGGAACTAAAGATGTGTAATTCAACTGTCGTTGGAAGAAGAACAGATAAAGTTAGCGGATTAATGGAGGGTTGTTGTCAAGAAGGTAAAAAGGCAGTAAATCATTAATTGAATATGCAAATAGCGATCCTATATGGTATGGCGTAAAGAAGAAGAAGAAGAAGAAGAAGAAGAAGAAGAAGAAGAAGAAGAAGAAGAAGAAGAAGAAGAAGAAGAAGAAGAAGAAGAAGAAGAAGAAGAAGAAGAAGAAGAAGAAGAAGAAGAAGAAGAAGGAGGAGGAGGAGGAGGAAGAATTCAAACAAATGTGAAAAGTAGTTTTGTATTTTATAATATTTTATTAACTTCGCTACCCAAGAACTACAGAGTTGAAATGTAACAAACCCGTAATTACAAGTCAAACGAGTCAGCAATTTTTAATCTAAGCATCTAATATAATTCTAGACACATTGATTTCGGGAGATCAACCTACTTTAACCAACCTAACCGAACAAAAAATCAGTAATGAATATTATCATAAGGTTGGTTAGGTAAGGTTAGGTGTGTGTGTGTGTGTGTGATTACCTAATTGTGATTACCTATTTGTGTTTACGGGAAAGAGCCCACAGCTCGTATCTTCCCGTCTCCTGACCGGTTCCATTTTATACTTAGTGATACTTATCATACCTGTCCTTAAAACTATGGATTGAGATAGCATTGACTACCTCCTCGCTTAGCCAATTCCAATTATCAACTTTTCTTACACTGAAAAAGTATTTCCTTACATCCTGCAAAGAAGTTTTCTTACGAAGCTTCAAACTATGACCTCTAGTTCTAGGGCCAGCCATATCAAAATATCGATCGTGTGTATGTGTGTGTGTGTGTGTGTGTGTGTGTGTGTGTGTGTGTGTGTGTGTGTGTGTGTATGCGTGCGTGCGTGCGTGAGTGCGTGCATGCGTGTGTGTGTGTGTGTGTGTGTGTGTGTGTGTGTGTGTGTGTGTGTGTGTGTGTGTGTGTGTGTGATTGGGTAAAAATGTGCACGTAAAAAAAACAAAAGAAGAATATTTTGAAAATCCCCATTGAAGGTGATTTTCATTACAGAGTAATGGTCAAATAACGGAAATCCTAAAATAAATGACCTTGACCTTTTCCTTCCTTTGTAAAAAACAAACAACAGTATTTATTTATTTATTAAATTATTTATTTATTTATCTATATAGGTTTCCTGTCCAGATTTACAAAATCTCCGAATGACTCTTGAATATGACATGTTGTCCTTGGACAGGTTTTTTAAATAATAATAATAATAATAATAATAATAATAATAATAATAATAATAATAATATAATAATTATCATTATTATTATCATTATTATTGTTATTGTTATTATTATTATTTTTATTATTATCATTATTATTATTATTATTATTATCATTATTATTATTATTATTATTATTATTATTATTATTATTATTATTATTATTATTATTATTATTATTATTATAATATCGCCAATTAAAAAATACAATTGCAAGAGAGAGAGAGAGAGAGAGAGAGAGAGAGAGAGAGAGAGAGAGAGAGAGAGAGAGAGAGAGAGAGAGAGAGAGAGAGAGGAGAGAGAGAGAGAGAGAGAGAGAATCATTATCAACTCTCAATAGATATAAAGTGGCAGACCTTTATATATTTTCTGCTCATGAAAAAATAAAAATATATAATTATGATTGATATTGAAGATGTATACACAGGGGGAATAAGCCAACCCTAGCCGGTACCTGTCCAAAGCCCGGACCAATGACGAGGGATCGTATAAGGAAGAGTATCTTCTAGGCGAAAACCAACTACTTGTCTCCAAAGAAGCAAGTGAGAAACAGAGACCCTATATGACCATGGGAAAAAGCGACTGATAAAGATGAAAATGACAGTTTCACCTTTAACTCCACATATCTAATTTTGATCTCACATAGAATACTGCTTTGCTGACAGGGTCTACCAAAGGAGGGATGATCCTCAACTCTTTTTATTATTATTATTATTATTATTATCATTATTATTATTATTATTATTATTATTATTATTATTATTATTATTATTATTATTATTAGCGTCTGCGACTCTGAGTCTGCAGGTCGAGGGTTCGCGCCCCGTCACGGACTGAGGTTAGTAAGGGCATACACTCATGGTAACGAATACACATACCAAAACAAGTCCTTCGCAAGAAGGCATCCGTCCTAGCCCTTAGTAGAAAAGGGAGTTCGAGACGTAAAACCGAATCATCAATCATTATTATTATTATCATTATTATTATTATTATTATTATTATTATTATTATTATTATTATTATTATTATTATTATTATAGGGTTATGCTGAGGGTTAAATATTCTTGCTCGTGAAAAACTGTTAATTATTTTCTACATTCTGAGATAAGTAACAAAATTTAAGGATTATATTAACTTGATAACATTAAGTGGCAACGCGGCATAGTGGTACGTTCCCTGCTCACATACACACACACACAAACACACACAAAACACGCTCACGCACACACACACATACACGGTTTATTCAATAACTGCTTAGCATACACGTTAAAAACTATCACAACTACCAATAGACGAAGCACTTTATAACAATGTATCACTAAGGGAGATTTTTTTTTTTGGGGGGGGGCGACTACCCCTTGATACGAAATGGGAGTTGAGACTTAATATAATATTGGATTACGTAAGGTTTATTTAGTAGTCTCCGTGGCAAAATGGTAGCGTCCGCGACTCTGAGTCGGCAGGTCGAGAGTTCGTGCCCCGTCACGGACTGAGGTTAGTAAGGGCATACTCTCAGGGTAACGATTACATCTGCCAAAACAAGTCCTTCGCAAGAAGGCAACCGTCCTAGCCCTTAGTAGAAAAGGGAGTTCGTGACGTAAAACCGAATCCATTACGTAAGGTTTAATTAGGTGGAGTTAGTAAACATTTAGAATAAACGCATAAGGATACACCGAGGTGCGTTTTCTCCATTTGATCCAAATCTTATTATCAGTAAAGACATGTCAAGCTATGTACTTTTCGCCTTAGTTCCGGTTTTAGCGTCACGGACTCCCTGCTGGCTAGGTACGAGTGGTAACGCGCTGGCTTCGCACTGTCACGAGGTCGAAAGGGCATGCGGTCCGCGTCCAAGACCGAGAGTCTTCCAAGCTGTCCTTAGCTGGCAGGCAACTGCTGTGGTTGGACACCACAGTGGGGGTTGGGGCTTGCCCTGGCCTGACGAATACGCCATGTGTATTGAAAGTCGGAAAGTAAAGGCTCCCTTGTTCTACCAAGGGCTTGGACGGTTGCCTTCTTGCGAAGGACTTGTTTTGGCAGATGTAATCGTTACCCTGAGTGCATGCCCTTGCTAACCTCAGACCGTGACGGGGCGCGAACTCTCGACCTGACGCCTCAAAGTCGCGAACGCTACCGCTTGAGCCACGGTGACTACATGTCAAGCTATGTACTTAGTTAATGAAATAAGCAACCGTGACGTCACGAAATTTACGTGACGTCATCAGCCGGAAAAGACTGGAGCGCCGTTTTACAGGCTAAAGGGGGGGTTTACACGGTCAAACGATTCGTCGAACGCGGTTTCGACAGAAAAGAGTTTGAAGTGCCATGTTCGAACGTGGTGCCACCCACGGCGGTATTTGGTTGTCGAACAGCGTACACGGTCAAGCGGTCTCGTCGGGAACGCGGCTTCGACAGACAAGTGTTTCGAAGCCTGATCGTTCGAACGGGGTATTTGCCGTTGTCGAACACGGGGGTACACGGTCAAACGGTTCGTCGAACGCGGTTCGACAGACAAGTGTTTGAAGTGATGTTCGAAGGTGTGAACGGGGTATTTGGTTGTCGAACACGTTCGACAAACGTGTTCGACAAGCAAATACCCCGTTCACAGGTTCGAACATCACTTCAAACACTTGTCTGTCGAACCGCGTTCGACGAACCGTTTGACCGTGTAAA
>JAXCGZ010002000.1:35000-42500 GCA_037179515.1 Halocaridina rubra | reverse complement strand
AAAGAATTATACGAGTGACTAGAAGACGGGGAACCACGAGCATTGTTCTATATTATAACAAAGGATTCTTTAGTTAGTCAGTGCACCCACTATTTTCATTATGGAAAGAGACAGGGAGACGGGGAACTACAGATAATGTTCCTTTCCATTATAACGACGGGGAATTACATACAATCCTTCCTCTCATTACAACAGATGTGCACTCAGGGTAACGATTACATCTGCCAAAACAAGTCCTTCGCAAGAAGGCAACCGTTCTAGCCCTTGGGAGAAAAAGGGAGTCCGTGACGTAAACCGGAACATTTCCTTTTTTTTCTAGTTCCTTATTCTTTTTTTACTTATTTTTTCAATTTTTTTTTACCAACACTACTTCCTTTTTTTCTATTTCCTTATTCTTTTTTTTACATATTTTTTCTATTTTTTTTACCAACACTATTTCCTTATTCTTTTTCTACTTATTTTTTCTATTTTTCTTCCAGAAGAGTGAAAAGAGCGTGAACAGTGAGGGCGAACCAGTTGTTATCATTATTATTTTTTTTCTATTTCCTTGTTCTTTTTTACTTATTTTTCTATTTTTTTCAAACACTATTTCCTTTTTTCTATTTCCTTGTTCTTTTTTTTACTTATTTTTTCTATTTTTTTTACCAACACTATTTCCGTTTTGTCTATTTCCTTATTCTTTTTTTACTTATTTTTTCTATTTTTTTACCAACACTATTTCCTTTTTTTCTATTTCCTTATTCTTTTTTACTTATTTTTTCTATTTTTTTTACCAACACGATTTCCTTCTTTTTATATTTCCTTATTCTTTTTTACTTATTTTTTTCTATTTTTTTTTCAGAAGAGTGAAAAGAGCGTGAACAGTGAGGGCGAACCAGTGGTTATCATTATTTTTTTTTATTCTATTTCCTTATTCTTTTTTACGTATTTTTTCTATTTTTTTTTCAGAAGAGTGAAAAGAGCGTGAAAAGTGAGGGCGAACCAGTTGTTATCATTATTTTTTTTTCTATTTCCTTGTTCTTTTTTTAAATATTTTTCTATTTTTTCAAACACTATTTCCTTTTTTTCTATTTCCTTGTTCTTTTTTTACTTATTTTTTCTATTTTTTTTACCAACACTATTTCCTTATTCTTTTTTTTACTTATTTTTTCTATTTTTTTTACCAACACTATTTCCTTTTTTTCTATTTCCTTATTCTTCTATTACTTATTTTTCCATTTTTTTACCAACACTATTTCCTTATGCTTTTTTTACTTATTTTTTCTATTTTTTTCCAGAAGAGTGAAAAGAGCGTGAACAGTGAGGGCGACCCAGTGGTTATCATTTTTTTTTATATTTTTTTATTCTAATTCCTTATTCTTTTTTTACTTATTTTTTCTATTTTTTTCAAACACTATTTCCTTTTCTTCTATTTCCTTATTCTTTTTCTACTTATTTTTTTCTATTTCTTTTCCAGAAGAGTGAAAAGAGCGTGAACAGTGAGGGCGACCCAGTGGTTATCATTTTTTTTTTTTTAATTCTAATTCCTTATTCTTTTTTACTTATTTTTTCTATTTTTTTTTCAGAAGAGTGAAAAGAGCGTGAACAGTGAGGGCGAACCAGTTGTTATCATTATTATTTTTTTTCTATTTCCTTGTTCTTTTTTTTACTTATTTTTCTATTTTTTTCAAACACTATTTCCTTTTTTCTATTTCCTTATTCTTTTTTTTACTTATTTTTTCTAGTTTTTTGACCAACACTATTTCCTTTTTGTCTATTTCCTTATTATTTTTTTTACTTATTTTTTCTATTTTTTTTACCAACACTATTTCCTTTTTTTCTATTTCCTTATTCTTCTTTTACTTATTTTTCCATTTTTTTACCAACACTATTTCCTTTTTTTTTATTTCCTTATTCTTTTTCTACTTATTTTTTCTATTTCTTTTCCAGAAGAGTGAAAAGAGCGTGAACAGTGAGGGCGAACCAGTGGTCATCATTGTCGTTGAAGACGAGAATCAAGACCCTAATGACCTCACTTTGGCATCTCTTCTCTACGACGAAGAGGAGGCGTGGTCAAGGTGTACCAGGTCATGCACTGCCAGAAGATTCAGGTCAGTTGAAATTTCACACACACACACACACACACACACACACACACACACACACACACACAAAGAATTACATGGAGTGGATTATTAATTTTTACAAAGCACAACAGTCATTTTACACTCTTATTATAGACCGAGCTGAGAGAGAGAGAGAGAGAGAGAGAGAGAGAGAGAGAGAGAGAGAGAGAGAGAGAGAGAGAGAGAGAGAGAGAGAGAGAGAGAGAGAGAGAGAGAGAGCAAAATAGGCATTTCACACTCTTACTGAAGACCGACTTGAGAGAGAGAGAGCAAAATAGGCATTTCACACTCTTACTGAAGACCGACTTGAGAGAGAGAGAGCAAAATAGGCATTTCACACTCTTACTGAAGACCGACTTGAGAGAGAGAGAGAGAGAGAGAGAGAGAGAGAGAGAGAGAGAGAGAGAGAGAGAGAGAGAGAGAGAGAGAGAGAGAGAGAGAGAGAGAGAGAGAGAGAGAGAGGATAGAGAGAGAGCGCAAAACAGGCATTTTACACTCTTATTAAAGACCGAGTTGAGAGAGAGAGAGAGAGAGAGAGAGAGAGAGAGAGAGAGAGAGAGGAGAGAGAGAGAGAGAGAGAGAGAGAGAGAGAGAGAGAGAGAGAGAGAGAGAGAGAGAATTAAAACTACTATTTGCTACACACAATTTGCATGAGGGGTAATTACCCCCCTATTGAATACAAGACCCAAAAATGTACTGTTGCACCAATGGCGCCACATATCTACTAGTGTACTCGCTACAGATGCTGAGTGTACAGGTGACACCTCACTAACAAACTATACAAGCAAAAATAAACTTACTGAAGCTAATACTTAAAAGATAAAATCGTATGAACATCTAAGACACGTTTTATACATGTTTTTTTTTTCTCTCATGAAATTCTTAAACACATTTTTTGACTGAATTTTTGAAACTTAATATTTTTTTTTTTACTTGGTGCTGAGCATCAGAAATCTTGTTTCAGTGGAATTTTCTTCTTGAAAATTGAGCTTATTGTATTCATGACTAAAATTAAGCTTCATCCGTGTTCCCCTACGTGTCGTAAGAGTGAACTAAATACGGCGGAGCGAGGACTGGGTATCCCCTCCTCTGTATTTTCTCTACCCAAAGAGTCAAAGCATTATGCCTCGACTCAGCCACTCCTCTTATAATGGGGAAAAATGGCTTATGTATATAGATAGATAGGTTTATTAAATACACTCTAGGTATAATAAACCTCAAATGTAATTGTGATTTATGCATTTTCTACTCATGCTAAAACACACACACACACACACACACACACACACACACACACACACACACACACACACACCTTGATGGTTGTTGAGTTTTACCCGTAAGAAAAAATATATTTTGGTAATTCAGTGAAATAATGCGTCCGAAACTACCAAAATTTCTTAAATGGTTATTTTTAACCTCAAAATGCAATATACCAAATATGGCTAAAATTCAAGATCAATTATTTATCCTACTCAGGCAATGTCTATATGAGGATCTCTGTGGTACTGAACCGCTGGTTGAGAATGCCTTCTGCTATGCACCTGGATCAAAATGTGAAAAAGAGGTAAGCCAGCCGCCCGTTGCGATACTACAGCTGAAAGTATTTTGAAAGATAGGTCTGTCCAGGACAGTTCGATGTTAAGTCTTCCTTCAGTTACGGTTCTTTTTCTATGCCTACATCTACACTGAATACTCTTGGATATCATCACACATCTTTTATTATCCCTTCACATCTGACAAGTCATTACACTCTCCATCTCTGTTTCTCTTTACTTTATGTATTCTTCGTGCCCAGGCCCGATGAGGGCTGTTTTACTTTTTTTTTTTTGGCCCGTCCTGGTGTCACAATCATAAAAAAAAAAAAAAAGCCACAGGCCTTAGGAGTGAGGTTATACTGGATATGTTATGCCAATATTTTTGTTTTCAAAGATCCGGTTTTACGTCACAGAGTCCCTTTTTCTATTAAGGGCTAGGACGGTGCCATCTTGCGAATGATTATGGTTTGGGTAAGTGCGACCGTTACCATGAGTGAATACCCTTTTTAATCTAAAACCATAGCTGGTCTCGAACCGACGACCTGACGAGTCACGTGAATTACCATCCTGCCACGGCGGACTCTATAAATTAATAGAAGTCTACCTGATTATTCAGTCATTGCGTAGAGATCACTGGGTCCACGTGATTAGAGAGGGGCAAATGGGCAATTAATTGGGGGTTGGTGATTTCCTATAGGTCTACTTGATTATTTAGCAATGCATATAAATCACCAGGTCCATGTGATTAACGAGGGAGCATGGGCATTGGCTATATGGTAGGTAAAAAGTCAGGCTCTAGAACTATCGCTGTCCCTTGCCTCTGCCTTTCTTTAAGGACCTATAACCTTAAACCGGTAGAATGTATGGAAAGAATGATCCATCCACTTAACATTTCTATAATTTCCCTTCCTCTCTTTCCAATATTCTAATCCATTTTAATTTATCTCCATTTCCTGAATCTTTATAAATGTTGACAGCCCTATAAACATCTCCTTACCTATCACTCCTTCACAAATCTCAAGACGGCCTTTCAAAGGCCTATTCACATATGTAGGCTCAAAAGGAAGCCATAGAAAAAGTCATCTTTGAGGTGTCTATTAACATTCAAAAGTCAAGCTTCAAGATCCAGTATACAGGTGGCAAGATTTTTGCTTGTACATATAAGCCCGATTTCTTAAACAGTGTAAACTTAGGATACCATATTGTTAGTTAGCTAGACACACACAAATGGATTTCATAAACGCATCTGATGCGGTACTGTGTATGGCTAGGATCCCGTACGGGATCCTGGGCCCGATTTCTTAAACAGTGTAAACCTAGGATACCATATTGTTAGTTAGCTAGACACACACAAATGGATTTCATAAACGCATCTGATGCGGTTCTGTGTATGGCTAAGATCCCATACGGGTTCCTGGGCCCGATTTCTTAAACAGTGTAAACCTAGGATACCATATTGTTAGTTAGCTAGACACACACAAATGGATTTCATAAACGCATCTGACGCGGTTCTGTGTATGGCTAGGATCCCGCACGGGATCCTAGCCCATACACAGAACCACGTCAGATGCGATCATGAAATCTATTTGTGTGTGTCTAGCTAACTAACAATATGGTATCCTAGGCTTACACTGTTTAAGAAATTGGGCCCTAGGGTTTTATAGTTCTTGTTGTTGATATTGCTAAGTCAGCTTTACAATACTACCGCTTTAAAAAGACAGACAGGTATGACACAAGTTTACGTTCTAGAGACAGAGTATGCATTTCTCTTTTCAGGTGGAGAGCAATACCAAATTAAATAAATAATCCCTGAGAAATTAATTATTTAATGTTATGCATCTACCGTCTGAGGTTAGTAAGGGCATACATTCAGGGTAACGATTACATCTGCCAAAACAAGTCCATCGCAAGAAGGCAACCGTCCTAGCCCTTGGTAGAAAAGGGAGTTCGTAAAGTGAAAACCGAATTAGTCAAGTCGAAAAACATGGACTGGGTACCATTGCATGATGAAAAACCATGAATCCAATTTATTGCTTAGGACTTTAGTAAGATGCAGTGAAAAATGGTTATAATGGCTCTCTTTACAATATATTTTCCACGTGGTTGAAGCATTATTTAGGACGCTATGATATTCATCTAAATGGTATGATAACTCCAAGAGGCCATCAGTTCATGCAAAATCATCAGTTTACATTTAATAATTCTGCATGAAGGGTCTGGTGTGTGTGTATGTGTATTTATTTTTGTCTACTCTGGTAATTATAATGTGCTGACCATGTAATTATGACTCTAAATTCACCCCATATATGGAGATACATTAATCTGTTATATAGTAAGGAAGCCCATCAGTGAAACAAAACTTATAAAACAATGCTATATTTAGGATCCGAAATATAGCATTGTTTTATAAGTTTTGTTTCACTGATGGGCTTCCTTACTATTTAGTGCTGTATGCTAACAGTTTGTACTTATTTAATCTGTTATATGTTTAGAGGTCTGTGGTAGAATGTATCACGAGACAGCCAAACAAGATAAGAAACAAATACAGGACTTTGATAGTACTCCTGTAGATTTTACAAAGCATTATAATTCCATCAATGATTCACTACACCTATCATGACATAACAGCATCATTAGCCATATAAAATCAAACTGAATTTTGGCTTTTAGGAAATATTTCAATACCTTCATCTCTGAAAATTTCTGCAAATCTATTACTGGTACCAGTGCAGATTATATTTATCACCTTACCTAAGCAGTACTGACTATGTTTACTAAATTCGACACCACAACCATACTGATAAAGCACCAATGTATCTGATCCCATCTTTTCTTACCCCAAGGTGATGAAATACCTCAAGAGAGAAGGGTATACGATAGTGGACATCAATGAGGGCGATGCCATGGACAAGGACGATAAAGAAGAGGACCCAGACTACATTCCTGACTATGTAGACGTAGACTACAGCGATACGGGTGAGAATGATCTCTACCCTGATGCAGATGATAACACCGTTGGAGATTATTATGATTATGGTAATATTATCAATGAGTTTTAGCACTAGGCTATGTAGATAACACTACACGGTTGGGGATTATTATGATTATGGTTATATTATCAATGAGTTTTAGCACTAGGCTATGTAGATAACAATACACCGCTGGAGATTATTCTGATTATGGTAATAATATCAATGAGTATTAGCACTAGGCTATGTAGATAGATACATCGTTGGAGATTATTATGATTATGGTAATATTATCAATGAGTTTTAGCACTAGGCTATGTAGATAACACTACACCATTGGAGATTATTATGATTATGGTAATATTATCAATGAGTTTTAACACTATGTAGATAACACTACACCGTTGGAGATTATTATGATTATGGTAATATTATCATTGAGTTTTAACACTATGTAGATAACACTACACCATTGGAGATTATTATGATTATGGTAATATTATCATTAAGTTTTAACACTATGTAGATAACACTACACTGTTGTAGAATATTATAATTATGGTAATATTATCAATGACTTTAACATTATCTACATAGCACTACACCATTGGAGATTATTATGATTATGGTAATAATATCAATGAGCACTAGGCTATGTAGATAACACTACACCATTGCAGATTATTATGATTATGGTAATATTATCAATGAGTTTTAGCACTAGGCTATGTAGATAACACTACACCGTTGGAGATTAGTATGATTATGGTAATATTATCAATGAGTTTTAGCACTAGGCTATGTAGATAACACTACACCGTTGGAGATTATTAAGATTATGGTAATATTATCAATGAGTTTTAGCACTAGGCTATGTAGATAACACTA
>JAXCGZ010002000.1:20000-30000 GCA_037179515.1 Halocaridina rubra | reverse complement strand
AGGTAAGTGAAATGAACACTTCAAGGATCCTGGCATTGGCAAGTGGCTGTCTTGAATAGATTCAAGGTGAGTGAAATAAACACTTCAAGGATCCTGGCCTTGGCAAGTAGCTGTCTTAAATAGATTCAAGGTGAGTGAAATGAACACTTCAAGGATCCTGGCCTTGGCAGGTAGCTGTCTTGAATAGATTCAAGGTAAGTGAAATGAACACTTCAAGGATCCTGGCCTTGGCAAGTAGCTGTCTTGAATAGATTCAAGGTGAGTGAAATGAACACTTCAAGGATCCTGGCCTTGGCAAGTAGCTGTTCTAGAATAGATTCAAGGTGAGTTAAATAAACACTTCAAGGATCCTGGCCTTGGCAAGTAGCTGTCTTAAACAGATTCAAGGTGAGTGAAATGAACACTTCAAAGATCCTGGCCTTGGCAAGTAGCTGTCTTGAATAGATTCAAAGGTGAGTTAAATAAACACTTCAAGGATCCTGGGCTTGGCAAGTAGCTGTCTTAAATAGATATAAGGAGAGTGAATGAACACTTTAAATGAGTCTATCTATATATAAGGGCCCTGGTTCGCCTTGTCACGTAAGTGGCTGAGTCAGAGCATACAGACTTTCACTTTTCTTTCAATCAAAGTTAACACATCCATAAATAAATCAGTAAATAAATAAATATACAATATACAATTAAAAAACCATTATATAAATTTCAAAAAAAATATACATTTATATAACAAAAGGTTTAGTAGGTCCCCAAAAACTGAAAAATAATAACTAAATAAATAATTGTATATATATATAAAAAAATAACTGAAAAAATAACTAAAATAGATTATATATAAATAGAAAAATAGAAAAAATAGAAAAACAATTATATAAATTTCAAAAAAAAATTGTTCCGGTTTTACGTCACGGACTCCCTTATCTACCAAGGGCTAGGACGGTTGCCTTCTTGCGAAGGACTTGTTTTGGCAGATGTAATCATTACGCTGATTGCATGCCCTTGCTAACCTCAGACCGTGACGGGGCGCGAACCCTCGACCTGACGCCTCAGAGTCGGAGACGCTACCGATTGAGCCACGGCGACTACTTTCAAAAAAAAAAAAAATTATACATTTACATAACAAGAATGTTTAGAAAGTAAAAAAAAAAACTGAAAAATAATGACTAAATAAATAGATTATATATAAATAAAAAAAATAAAAATTAATATTATATATATATATATATATATATATATATATATATATATATATATATATATATATATATATATATATATATATCAAATGGCTTGAAATCCTGAACAGACTGGAAAAAAAAAACCAAAAGGGGGGAAACACACATGGAAAAAAAAAATTTTCCTCTCTCTCTCTCTCTCCCTCCGGCAATCACTGTGACCTGACCAATCAAGGCCTTTATTTAAAATTCATAGAATAAATCAAAATTCTCCCTTTTTCCAAATTTATTTTTATCATATTCTTTTAGACCCCCCCTCCCCCCCGCGTCAAAATATGTTTTTTCTTTTTTTTCTTTTCGTTCTTTCTCAAAAACTGGAATAACACACTGTTTCAAACATTACAATTCGTGGAATAGATTTGGAAGTCTTTTCATGTGTATGTGTGTATGTATGTATGTATGTGTGTATGTATGTATGTATGTATGTATGTATGATGTATGTATGTATGTATGTGTATGTATGTATGTATCGTATGTATGTATGTATGTATGTATGTATGTATGTATGTATGTATGTATGTATGTATGTATGTATGTGTGTATGTATGTATGTACGTATGTATGTATGTATGTATGTATGTAATTTTGTATGTATGTATGCATGTATGTGTATATATGCATGTATGTATGTGTGTATGTATGTATGTATGCATGTATGTATGTATGCATGTATGTATGTATATGTCAATATGTGCATAAATGCATGTATGCATGTGTGTATGAATAACTGTACTGATGTCTGTATATATACATGTCAGTATTTGCATGTATGTAGGTGTGAGTTTATGTATGATATGATAATGAAGACAATTCATTGAAATATTACTTTAAGCATCGCAGCTAATTATCATTATTATTATTGTAATTTTTTTCAATAATAATGATAATGATAATGATTATTATTATTATTATTATTATTATTATTATTATTATTATTATTATTATTATTATTATCAATTTTAGCAGCAGTAGCAACAGTAGTAGTAGTAGCATTAATAGTAGTTGTTGTGACATAATTATTATTATTAGTTATCATCATTATAGTTATGATTAATATAATTGCTTGTGCTTATTAAAATGATGAAGTAATTATAGTTGATATTATTACTGCCAATACTAATACTGTGTGTATGATGAATCTTTATTATTATGGATAATTATTTTATTAGTACTTATTATTGTTGTTAATTATTTTGGCCGCCTTGGCCGGATGGTAGGGTGCAACTTTGATTCATCAGGTCGTCAGAGACCTGCCACGGTTTGAGGTCAGAATATGCACTCACTCAGGGTAGCGATCAAACTTACCAACACCAAAGTCCTTCCCAAGAAGGCAACGTCCTAGCCCTTACTAGAAAAGGGAGTCCGTGACGTAAAAAAGGATCATCATTGCTGTTAATCATCACTGTCATTACTGATATTATTGTAGTCACCGTGGCTCAAGTGGTAGCGTCCGCGGCTCTGAGGCGGCAGGTCGAGGGCTCGCGCCCCGTCAAGGTCTGAGGTTAGCAAGGGCATGCACTCAGGGTAACGATTACATCTGCCTAAACAAGTCCTTCGCTAGAAAGCAACCGTCCTAGCCCTTACTAGAAAAGGGAGTCCGTGACGTAAAACCGAATCATCATTGCTGTTAATATTACTGTCATTACTGATATTATTGTAGTCACCGTGGCTCAAGTGGTAGCGTCCGCGACACTGAGGCGTCAGGTCGAGGGTTCGCGCCCCGTCACGGTCTGAGGTTAGCAAGGGCATGCACTCAGGGTAGGATTACATCTGCCAAAACAAGTCCTTCGCAAGAAGGCAACCGTCCTAGCCCTTAGTAGAAGAGGGAGTTCGTGACGTAAAACCGGAACTGATATTGACGTAAAACCGGAACTGCTGTTAATCATTACTCTCATTACTGATATTAATATCATTAACAGTCCTCGATATACCTAAAAAGTCCCGTTTTACAGGAAACGTTTTGTGGGGGTACGTTGATATCCCAACGTTGGGTCCTAACTGCAGCCCACTGCGTCTACAGACGTCTTTACGTAAGACTGGGAGAGCATGACCTCCAACACAAGGACAAAAAAGAAATTGAGATGAGGGTAAGAATGGCACTGCAAGGTGCCATTTTGATTTGGATAAATATATCATTTACTATGATTCTACTCTCTAATAGCACTGCTCTACTTTTCTCGAATGGCACTATTCTACTCTCTAATAACGCTGCTCTACTCCTATTCTCGAATGGCACTATTCTTAATGAGATGAAATTTGACCATTGATAAATTAGTGCTATTCTTCTCTCTAATAGCGCTGCTCTACTCGTTTTCTCAAATGGTAATATTTTACTCTAACAGCGCTGCTCTGCTTTTCTAGAATAGCACTTTTTCATCAATGGTTAAATTTCCTCTGATTACGTCAGCACCAGATTTCAATAGCACTAATTTATAGAGAGATTTTAACTCTTTTCTCAAATTAAAGAGAGGTATGTTAACCCTTTCTCAGATAGCACTAATTTATCACTGGTTATATTCTTCCATTGACTGAATCAGCACCAAGATGTCAACAGCGCTTATTTGGGTAGATGCTGAGCCTTTTCTCAGCTAGCACTATTCTATCACTGCCCATTTTCACCTTTATTAAATCAGCACTTAAAGAGATTCTGACTTAATTTCTCATACAGCACTATTTTGTAATTGGCAATATTATCAGCACTAAATTTTAAGCCACAATACAAAAGAAAAGTTGCTAAACTCTTTTCTCACATAGAACTATTTCATTACAGGCCATTTTTTTCCATTAAATCAGATTATTTAACCATCGAACAAATCCAAATCATTAAAGGCCCTTTTTTCCATTAAATCAAATTATTTAACCATTGAACAAATCCAAATCATTAAAGGCCATTTTTTCCCAATAAATCAGATTTTTTAACCATTGAACAAATCCAAATTACTAAAGGCCATTTTTTCCATTAAATCAGATTATTTAACCACTGAACAAATCCAAAGCATTAAAGACCATTTTGTCCCATTAAATCAGATTATTTAACCATTGAACAAATCCAAATCATTAATGGCCATTTTTTCCATTAAATCAGATTATTTAACCATTGAACAAATTCAAATCATTAAAGGCCATTTTTTCCATTAAATCAGATTATTGAACCATTGAACAAAGTCAAATCATTAAAGGCCATTTTTCCATTAAATCAGATTATTTAACCATTGAACAAATCCAAATCATTAAAGGCCATTTTTCCATTAAATCAGATTATTTAACCATTGAACAAATCCATATCATTAAAGGCCATTTTTTTCCACATTAAATCAGATTATTTAACCATTGAACAAATCCAAATCATCAAAGGCCATTTTCTTCCCATTAAATCAGATTATTAAACCACTGAACAAATACAAATCATTAAAGGGCATTTTTTCTATTAAATCAGATTATTTAAATATTGAACAAATCCAAATCGTTAAAGGCCATTTTTTCCAATTAAATCAGATTATTTAACCACTGAACAAATCCAAATCATTAAAGGCCATTTATTTTCATTAAATCAGATTATTTAACCATTGAACAAATCCAAATCATTAAATGCCATTTTCTTCCCATTAACTCAGATTATTCAAGCATTGAACAAATCCAAATTAAAAGGCCACTTTATTCCCATTAAATCAGATTATTTAACCATTGAACAAATCCAAATCATTAAAGGCCATATTTTCCATTAAATCAGATAATTTAACTATTGAACAAATCCAAATCATTAAAGGCCATTTTTCCCCATTAAATCAGATCATTTAACCACTGAACAAATCCAGATTATTAATGGCCATTTTTTCCATTAAATCAGATTATTTAACCATTGAACAAATCCAAATCATTAAAGGTCATTTTTCCCATTAAATCAGATTATTTAACCATTGAACAAATCCAAATTATTAAAGAACATTTTTTTTTTCATTAAATCAAATTATTTAACCAATGAACAAATCCAAATCATTAAAGAATTTTTTTTCAATAAATCAGATGATTTAACCATTGAACAAATCCAAATCATTAAAGAACATTTTTTCCATTAAATCAGATTATTTAACCATTGAACAAATCCAAATCATTAAAGGCCACTTTTTCCCCATTAAATCAGATTATTTAAGCATTGAACAAATCCAAATCATTAAAGCCATTTTTTCCCATTGAATCAGATTATTTACCCAATGAACAAATCCAAATTATTAAAGGCCATTTTTTCCATTAAATCAGATTATTTAACCATTGAACAAATCCAAATTATTAAAGGCCATTTTTCCCCATTAAATCAGATTATTTAACCATTGAACAAATCCATATCATTAAAGACCAGTTTTTCCATTAAATCAGATTATTTAACCATTGAACAAATCCAAATCATTAAAGGCCACTTTTTCCCATTAAATCAGATTATTTAACCACTGAACAAATCCAAATCATTAAAGGCCATTTTTTCCCATTAAATCAGATTATTTAACCATTGAACAAATCAAAATCATTAAAGGCCATTTTTTCTATTAAGTCAGATTATTAAACCATTGAACAAATCCAAATCATTAAAGGCCATTTTTTCCCATTAAATCAGATTATTAAACCATTGAACAAATCCAAATCATTAAAGGCCATTTTTTCTATTAAATCAGATTATTAAACCATTGAACAAATCCAAATCATTAAAAGCCATTTTTTCCCATTAAATCAGATTATTTAACCATTGAACAAATCCAAATCATTAAAGGCCATTTTTTCCCATTAAATCGGATTATTTAACCATTGAACAAATCCAAATAATTAAAGGCCATTTTTTCCCATTAAATCAGATTATTTAACCATAGAACAAATCCAAATCATTAATGATCATTTTTCCATTAAATCAGATTATTTAACCATTGAACAAATCCAGATCATTAATGGCCATTTTTGCCCATTAAATCAGATTATTTAACCATGGAACAAATCTAAATTATTAAAGGCCATTTTCTTCCCATTAAATCCAAATCATTAAAGACCATTTTCTTCCCACTGAATCAGATTATTTAACCATTGAACAAATCCAAATCATTAAAGACCATTTTTTTCCCATTAAATCAGATTATTTAACAAAATCCCATTAATTAACATATCCTTTTCCTTTACAGGTCGAGAAATCCTTCAAATACCCAGATTACGATGTGTCGACAATTGGACATGACATTGCTCTCCTGAAGTTACCCAAGGATGTGACCTATACCCGCTACATAATACCTGCATGTCTACCTGGGCTCAACACTATACCCCCCGTCAAGAGTAAATGTGTCATTACGGGATGGGGCAAGGAAAAAGATACCCATATCTTTGGGACTGATGTCCTTAAGTATGCAAGGGTAAGGATGTATACAGTAATTGTTCCGGTTTTACGTCACGGACTCCCTTTTCTATCAAGGGCTAGGACGGTTGCCTTCTTGCGAAGGACTTGTTTTGGCAGGAGTAATCGTTACCCTGAGAGCATGCCCTTGTTAACCTTAGACCGTGACGGGGCGCGAACCCTCGACCTGACGCCTCAGAGTCGCGGACGCTACCGCTTGAGCCACGGTGACTACAAGGATGTATACTGTAATTATTAAATGTATTAGTGCAAGGTAGTCACCGTGGCTCAAGCGGTAGCGTCCGCGACTTTGAGGCGTCAGGTAGAGGGTTCGAGCCCCGCCACGGTCTGAGGTTAGCAAGGGCATGCACTCAGGGTAACGATTACATCTGCCAAAACAAGTCCTTCGCAATAAGGCGACCGTCCTAGCCCTTGGTTGAAAAAGGAGACCGCGACGCAAAACAAACACACATACACACACATATTAGTGCAGGATAGAGAGATACTGTAATTATGAAATATTTAAGTGCCTTTCAAATTCGAACCTAGGGCACTACGACAATCTATCCCGTACACAAGTAGTTTTCAACTATACCACTGAAGGTCTTGATGTGTAGGAATCTTCTCTTTTTTACTTGATATCGACTGGGAGACGTCAGGTCGAGGGTTCGCGCCCCGTCACGGTCTGAGGTTAGCAAGGGCATGCACTCAGGGTAACGATTCAATCTGCCAAAACAAGTCCTTTGCAAGAAGGCATCCGTCCTAGCCCTTGGTAGAAAAGGGAGTCCGTGACGTAAAACCGGAACATCGTCCGGGAAAGAATACACTCTACTAAATGTCCTTGTTTATATTACTTCCACTTCCCAGATAACTCAAGACTTGTTTTCAAATTTAATTCTCCTTGTTCTATTGTTCCGGTTTTACGTCACGGACTCCCTTTTCTACCAAAGGCTGGGACGGTTGCCTTCTTGCGAAGGACTTGTTTTGGCAGATGTAATCGCTACCCTGAGTGCATGCCTTTGCTATCCTCAGACCGTGTTTCTTGAGTATTGTATGACTGTTCGTTCCGGTTTTACGTCACGGAGTCCCTTTTCTACCAAGGGCTAGGATGGTTGCCTTCTTACGAAGGACTTGTTTTGGCAGATGTAATCGTTACCCTGAGTGCATGCCCTTGCTAACGTCAGACCGTGACGGGGCGCGAACCCTCGACCTTCTTTTTTGGTTTGAATATATTATACATCCTATTCTCTCTCAATATATTAATAAATCCAGTGTATGATAATTATCTTACAGGGGTGAGAAATGTTGATATAATTTTTTGCTGATTCAGCATTTTTTTTTCAATTATGCAACCACTGTCACTCTGCATATACTGTATTTTCCAAAAGAGACATGAATTTCTGCTTTAATTATATGAGAGTAATTACAGAGGTTAGCAAGGGCATGCACTCAGGGTAACGATTACATCTGCCAAAACAAGTCTTTAGCAAGAAGGCAACCGTCCTAGCCCTTGGTTGAAAAGGGAGTCAGTGACGTAAAACCGGAACAGCAATATCAGTAATTGCTCTAACTGCCTCATAATTACCACTGCAAAATATCACAGAAGATACTGTTATGTAATTACTCAGTAATTTATTCTCTGTGCTGCTTCTTAATTACCACTGCAAATCATCAAAGAGGATCTAATTACTCACCAGTACCTAGGTAATTGCTTACTGGTCCTGTTTTACGTCACAGACTCCATTTTCTATTAAGGGCTAGAACGGTGCCTTCTTGCGAGGACTTTGGTTTTGGCAAGCGTGATCGTTACCCTAAGTGAATGCCGCTTCTAAGCCCAGACCGTGCCGGGTCTCGAACCCACGACCTGACGAATCAAAGTCGCGCGCGTTACCACCCAGCCACAGCGGCCTGTCACTGCTCACTAATTTTCTTATTGCAGGTACCTATTGTCACTAAAAAAGCTTGCTTGGACTCCTATCCAGATCATCCCATTACGGGCAACCAATTCTGCGCTGGTTTCAAGAAGGGATTAGCTGATTCATGCGCAGGTAAATTCCTGAACTCTGAGAATTTATTTTTTTTCTAAATCTATATTCTAGAATTTTTTTATTTTTCTTAAGTAATTTATATTTTCTTTGACTAATAAGATTTATATTATAAATATTTTTTTTTATATCAATAGTCAAACTGAGAATTTATTTTTTTTCTAAATCTATATTCTAGAATTTTTTATTTTTCTTAAGTATTTTATATTTTCTTTGACTGGTAAGATTTATATTATAAATATTTTTTTGTTTATATCAATAGTCAAACTCTGAGAATTTTTTTTTTTTCCAAATCTATTTCTTAGAATTTTTTATTTTTCTTAAGTAAATTATATTTTCTTTGGTAAGATTAATATTCTAAATAAATTTTTTTTTAATTTATATCAATAGTCAGTGAACAAAACAGTTATATTTAGCTAATATAATCTGAGATCGGATTACATTTGAAAAACATTTATTAAGGGTAAGAATACTTTCTCCGTGTTCCCCTGCGTGTCGTAAAAGTCGACTAAATGGGGCGGAGCGAGGAAACTGGGAATCCCCTCCTCTGTATTTTCTCTCCCCAAAGAGTCAGAGTGTTTAGTCTCGACTCAGCCACTCCCTCTATAAGGGGAAAATGGCTAATGTATATAGATAGAATTATTCTCAATGACCCAGATTTCAATTGTAATCTAATCAGAATTTATTTCAAATGTATATAGATAGAATTTATTCTCAATGACCCAGCTTTCAATTGCAATCTAATCAGAGTTTATTCCTAATGTATATAGATAGAATTTATTCTCAATGACCCAGATTTCAATTGCAATCTAATCAGAGTTTATTCCTAATGTATATAGACAGAATTTATTCTCAATGACCCAGATTTCAATTGTAATCTAATCATAGTTTATTTCAAATGTATATAGATAGAATTTATTCTCAATGACCCAGATTTCAATTGTAATCTAATCAGAATTTATTCCTAATGTATATAGATAGAATTTATTCTCAATGACCCAGATTTCAATTGTAATCTAATCAGAATTTATTTCAAATGTATATAGACAGAATTTATTCTCAATGACCCAGCTTTCAATTGTAATCTAATCAGAATTTATTTCATATGTATATAGACAGAATTTATTCTCAATGACCCAGATTTCAATTGTAATCTAATCAGAGTTTATTCCTAATGTATATAGATAGAATTTATTCTCTATGCCCAGACTTCAATGATATTCTAATCAGAGTTTATTCCTAATGTATATAGATAGAATTTATTCTCAATGACCCAGATTTCAATTGCAATCTAATCAGAATTTATTTCAAATGTATATAGATAGAATTTATTCTCAATGACCTAGATTTCAATT